>NW_023324779.1:145000-157079 GCF_010614865.2 Stegodyphus dumicola | reverse complement strand
CGAGGTAAGAGGCCGTCGGGGAACACCCACCACAATGGCCCTGAGCAAGACGGCCGAGAGACATAGAGAAACAGTCGGGAACGGTCCCGGAGCCAGATGCATATCGGAGGGGGATGGTTGGGGGATCGGTCAGCTACCACCATTCATGTGCACGCACCTGAACCAGCGTGCGGCGGGGGAGATACAAGCATCGCGTGGAAAGCATGTAAGCACGACGCCACCCTTGCGACAGCGGCTGTCAGCGAGGACGTGTGGGTGCCGGTGAGTGTGGTTGTGGATGGGGAGGACGGGGATGGGCGTATGAAAACTATAAGGGGAAAAGCAAACTTCGGTGATTTGGTGGGGGGGAGGGGCAGGGGCCGATGAAAGATCGTGTGGCATGTGCTTGTCGTGTCGTGTGAAAGGTCGGGTGTGTGTTAGGTCTTGCTGAACGATTAGGCGCCACACCAAGGGGGAGCCACTAGCATCCAAGCAGGACCATGGGACTCCACAGCACGCGAGATGGGGTGGGGCCAGATCACAGACCGGTGGGCTCATGTGGCTGGGGAAGAGTCTTCATGAATATGTATGCTTCCAGACGCTGGATTGTGGTTCTCCGATGGTATACTTAGCAGCAGGTACGTGTGATTTTAACAGGCGCCCAATCTCAGGTGGCGCATAATTACTAGTTTATCTAGCCGGCAGGGGGGGGGACCCTGGGCAGCGTCGGCGTGCGCGGCATGGAGCCGTGATGGTAAGTTGCATTCGTGCCATCCTTATTCTATAAAAAACTACAATGGCGCTACTCGGTCACAGTTTAAACGAGACCATGGTTGTGAGAGGGATTATCGCCTATTGGCTATAGATAGGCGGCGGACAAACAGGTGAGGTAACCCGCAGGCCGGCCTGCAACAGCCGAACGTGCGGCCTAAGCACAGGGCGGAGGACGGAGGGAAGGCCCTGGGATCTCTGTGCTCCTAAGAGGTGTCAAGCATCCCGCCTGTGAGGTAAACAATACAAGGCCCCTGCCGAGTTTCCCCGTCCATGGGGGGAAAAGGGGGTGGGGGTAGCTGGCTGGGACAAAGACACCTGCAAAATGGGCGCGGTCGCCGTGGACGCACCATATATGATGAGGGGGAATGGGGTGCCTCACTGAACCTGCGCCTGCCTCAGCAACTCCCCCCGCTTCGCGTGTGCTGTCAGGTTCACCCCCCCCCTCCCACATCACCGTACACACACACCCCCCACCACCCCCACCCCCCTCCACCCCACCACACCCCCCCCCCCCGCCCCGACCCCCACCCCCCCACACACCATGTTCCCACCACCACCCCCCCTCGCCCCCCCCACCCCCTCTCCCCCATACCAACCCCCCCACCCCCCACCCCCCCCACCCACACCCCCACCCTCACCCCTCCCTCCCCCCCCCCTCCCCCCCCCCCCCCCTCCCCCCCCCCCCCCAACCACTCCCCCCCCCTCCCCACCCTCCCCCTGCCCCCCCCCCTGTGTGCCCCCTCACCCCCGCCCCCCCCCCCGTCGACACCACCCCCACCTCCCCCCCCCCTAACGCTGTACCCCCACCCCCTCCCCCCCACCACCAACCACTCCTCCCCCCTCCACCCCCCCGCCTCCCCTCCCCTTCCCCCACCGTTACCCTACTGCCCCCACCACCCCACCTGCCCCAACCCCCCCCCCCCCCAACCCCCTTCACCCCCCCTCCCCCCCCTCACCTCCGCCCCCCCCTCCCTCCCCCCACCACACACACATCCCACGTCACCCTCCCCTCCCCCACGCCCGTGTGTGCACCTCCCCACCCCTCCCCCCCCCACACCCGCCCACACCGAACTCACCCCATCCGCCACCGCCCCCCCCCCACACCCTCACTCCACCCCCCCTCCCACCCCCCCCCCCACCCCCCCCTCCCCTACACACCCCTACTCCCACACCCCCCCCCCTCCAACCACCTCCCCACCCAACCACCCATCCCCCCACCCCCCCCCCCCCCCTCACCACACCACATCCCCCCCCCCCCCCTCACCCCCCCAACCAACCCCCCCTCTCCGCCCCTCTCCCCCCCCCTACACCCACCCTCCACTCCCCCCCCCGCGCCAACCCCACCCACACCCCCACCCCCCTCTGCACCGCCCCCCCATCCCCCCCCTACCCCCCCCCCCCCCCCCCCCCCCCAACCCCCCCCCCCCCCCCCCCCCCCACACAACCCCCCCCCCCCCCCCCCACCCCCCCCCCCCCCGCTGCATCGAACACCACCTGCTCCACCCCCATACCCCCCCGTCCCCCCCTCAACCCCCCAACCACTCCCCCCTCCCTCCCCCACACCCCTCCAACCACGTCCACCCCCTCCCCCCCCCCCCCCCTACCTCCCCCCCCCACACCCCCTGACCACCCCCCCCTCCTCCCCACACCCCCCCCCCCTGCCCCCCCACCCCCCCCCCCTCACCACCCCAATCCCACCACCTCCCACCCTGTGCCCCCCCCCCACCCACCTCCACCCCCCCAAACCCCCCCCCCCCCCCCCCACACCCCACCTCCCCCCCACCCCCCCCACCCACCCGACATCCCATCCCCCCCTCCCCATTCCACACCGCACACTCACCACCCTCACAAGCCAACCCGCACCCCCCTAACACCGCCCCAACCCTCTAGCTGTGCGCCCCACCCTCCAGCTGCTGTCCCCACCCCCCCCCTCCACACCAGAACCCTCCCCCCCCCTACACCTCACACACCCCATCCCCTCCACGTCCCCGGTGTCCTCGCGCACTTCCACACCCCTTCCCACCCGGCACCGCCTCCCCCCCCACCGTGCCACCCACCCCCCCCTCCCCTCCCGCCCCCCACCCCCCCCCCCCCCGTCCCACAACACACACACACCCCCCTCCCTGCCCCAACCCCCCACCCCCCCACCTCACCTCACTCCCCACAACCCTCTCACACTCTACACACTCCCCGCATCGCCTACCGTGTGCTCACACACCCGTCCCACACCCCCACCCACCCCTCCCACCCCCCACAGCCCCCCCCCTTTCCTCTATATCCCTTCGCCCCCCCTGCACCCCACCCCACCTATCTCCCACCCCCCCCCCCCCCCACCCCCCCCCTCCCCCCACTGACCTCATACCCCCGCACAACATCCCCTCCCCCCCACCCCGCCCCCATACCCCAACCCCCTCCCTACCTCACTCTCCACACCACCCCCCTCACCCCCAACACCACACATCCAACCCACCCCAACCCCCCACCCCCCAGCCCCACCCCCCCCCCCCCCCCCCCCCCCCCCCACACCCCCCCCCCACCCCACCCCCCCCCCCCCCCACCCACCCCCCACCCACCCTACCACACCCCCCCCCCCCCCCCCCCCCCGCTCGTCGCCCCCCCCCCCCCCCCCCCCACCCCCCCCACCCCTTCCCCTCACCCCCACCCCCTCCCCCACCCCCCCCCCCCCCCACCCCCCCCACCCCGCCAACCCCTCCACCCCCCCCCCCCCCCCACCCCCCACCCCCCCCCCCCCCCCTCCCCCCCCTCCCCCACACGGTGCACCCCCACACAACACACCACACCCCCCCCTGCAACCACACGCGCCACCCACCCCACCCTCCCCCTCCCCCCCCTACTCCCCAACACCCCCTCACTCCACCCCACTCTTCTCCCCATAACACACCCCTGCCCCTGCAACTACGCCCCCCCCCCCCCCACCTCCCCCCATCCCTCTCCCCCCCCCACTCCCCCCCCCCCCCACATCACACCCCCACCCCCCCCCCCCCCCCTCCCACCACACCCCCACCACCCCCCCCTGCCCCCACTCACCCACCCACCACCCCCCCCTCCCATCCCCCCCGACCATCCCCCAAACTCCCCCCCCCCCCCTCCCCCCCATCCCCCCCGCGCTACAACCCCCCCCACCCCACTCCACACCCCACCCACCCCACACCACCACACCCCCCTCCCCCCCCACCCTGCGCGCGCCACCCCCCACCTCGTGCACCACTCCACCATACTCCACCCCCACCCCCCCCTCACACCCCCCCCCAACGTCCCCCCCCGCACCCCACCACACCCCCCCCTCACCCCCCACCCCCCACCAACCCCCCCCCCCCCCCCCTCCCCGTCCCTCCCCCCCCCCACCCCACCCCCCCCCCCCCCCCCCCACCAACCGCCGCAGTCCCCACACCCCCCCCCCTCTACCCGCCCCCTTCACCAACCCTCCCCCCCACCCCGCACCCCTCAACCCCACTCCCCCCCCCCCCACCCACCCCCCCACCCCCCCCCCTCCCACCCCCCCTCACCCTCCCACCCCCCTCCCAACACCTCCGCCTGCAACCCCTTCCACTCACCCCCCTCCCCCCAGCCACCTCCCCGTCACACCCCAACCAACAGCCACTCCTCCCCCCCCCCACATCCCCCATGCTACCCACACACTCCCCTCGCCCCCACCACCCACCCCCGCCCGCCCCCCCCCACCCCCCAAGACTACCAGCCAACAAACCCCCCCCCCCACCCCACCCCTAACCCTCACCACCCCACCTACCCACACCAACCCTCCCCCCCGTGTGCCCAAACCCCCCACCGCCACAACCCAACCCAACCGCCCCCGCCCCCCCACCTACGTGACCCCCCCCCCACCCACAACTGCCCACACCCGATCCCCCCACACCACCACCCCACCCCCCCTACCCCGCCACACCCCCACACCCCCCCCCCCCCTCTCCACCCCCACAACCCCACCCTCCTACGCACCCCCCCTTACCCCCCCCCCCTCCACCCTCCCCCCCCCCCCCCCCCCAACACCCACCCCCATCCACACCAGAAGCCCCTCCACCCCCCCCCCCCGCCACCCCCCCCCGAACCCGCCACATACCACCCCCCACAACACCCTCCCTCCCCCCTCCCGCTCCCACCACAACCCCTCCCCCCACCCTGCCCCACACACCCCCCACACAACCCCCCCCCCCCCTACCCCCCCCACCCACGCCACTCCCCAACCCCCCACCCTCGGCCCGACCCCCACCAACTGCCCACCCCCCCCCATCCCCCCACAACCCATCTCCCCCACTGCCCCCACCTCACCCTCACCTCACACCCTCCCCCACCCCAACCCCGCCCCAACCACCCCCCCTCCCCCCCACCACCCCCCCCCCACACCCCCCCCCCCCTCCCCCCCCCCACCCCCACCCCCCACACAGTGTCCCCCAACGCCCCTCCACCCGGCCCCCCCACCCCGCCCCCTCCGCCCCCACACTAGCCCCCGCCCCCCAGTCCCACACCCACCCCCCCCACACCCCTAACCCCCCCCTCCCCCCCCCCTCCCCCCCCCCCTGCCCCTCTGTGCTCCCACCCCACTCACCCCCCCACGCAGCCCCCCCACCCCCCCCCCCCCAAACTCCCCCCGAACACCACCCCCCCCACCCCCCCAACCCCTCCCACCCCCCCACCACAACCCACCCCACCCCCCCCCCCCCCCACCCCCCCCGCCCCCGCCCCCCACCCCCCCCCACACCCTCCTCCCACCCCCCCTCCCACCCTCCCCCCCCCACCCCTCCCCCCCCCCACCCACCCCCACCCCCAGTCACCCCCACCCCCCCAACCCACACCCCCGAACCCCACCCCCCCCCCCACCCCCCCTCCCCCCTGTGTGCCCCCCCGTCTCCCCCCGCACACCCACCCCCTAACCCCCCCCCCTCCTACTGCCCCCCCCCCATTCCCCCCCCCACACACCACCCCCCCTCCCAACGCCCCCCCCCCTCCCCCCCCCTCCCCCCAATCTCCCCCCCCCCCCCCCACCCGTTCTCACCCACACCCCCCCCCCCCCCCTACCCCCCCGCCCCCCCCCCCCCCCCCCCTTACCCCCCCCCACCCACCCACACTCCCCACCCCACATACCCCCCTCACCCCCTTAATCCCCCCTCCCCCCCCCCACCCCACCCTCCACCTCCCTCCGTCATCCACTCTATACATCCCCCTGCCCCCCTCCCCCACCCCCCCCCCCCTCCCACCCCCCGCCCCACCCCCCCCCCCCCCCCCCCCCCCCACCCCCCCCCTCCTCCTACCCTCTACCCCCCTCCCCCTCCCCCCCCCCCCCCTACACCCCCCCCCCCACATCGCCCACATACCTCCCCCGCCTACACCCTTCCCCACCCCCCCCACACCACCCCCCCCCCTCCACCCCCCCCACACTCTCCCACCTCCCGCCGCCTCCCCCTCTCTCCCCCCCCCCCTACCCCCCCCCCCACCTCCCCCCCCCCTCCCCCGCACCTCCTCCCACCCCCCCACCCCCCCTCCCCCTCCCTCCCCCCCCCCCCCACACGCCACCCTCCACCCCCCCCCACCCCCCCCCCTCCACCCCCCCTCCCCCCCCCTACCCCCCCCACCTCCTGCCCGCCCCTCCCCCCACCCACCCCCTCCCCCCCCCCCCACCCCCCCCCCACCCCCCCACTCCCCCCCTCCCCCCCCCCCCCCTATCCCCCCCCCCCCCCCCCCCCCTCCCCCCCCCCCCCCCCCCACCCCCCCACCCTACCCCCCCCCCCACCCCTACCCTCCCTCCCCCTTACCCACGATCCCCCCCCTCCCCCTCCCCCCCGGCCCCAACTCCCCCACTACCCCCCCTCCAACCTACCCCCCCCCCCACCACACACCACCCACTGTGCCACCCCCCCCCCCCCCCCTCCCCCCTGGTTCGCCCGCCCACTCCTCACCCCACCACCCCACCCCCCCCCCCCCCCCCCCCCCCCCCCTACCCCCCCACCCCCCGCCCGGACACCCCCACACCACTCCGCCCCCCCCTACCCCTCCCCCCCTCCCCCCCATTCCATCCCCCACCCATCCCCTCAATCCCACCCCCCCCCCCCCCTCCCCCCAGCTACCCCTCAACCCCCACGCCCCCCCCCCCGACCCCCAACCCCCCACCCCCCCGCCCCACACCCCCCCCCCCCCCTTCCCCCCCGCCCCCCCACCACCCCCACCCCCTACCCACCCCACTGCCCCCCCCCCCCCAACCCCCCCCCAACACCCCCCCCCCCCCCCCCCCTCCCCAGTCTCCGTCCCCCCCCCCCCCCCCCCCCCCCCCCCCCCACCCCCCCCCCCCCACCACCCCCTCTCACCTCCCGTGCCCCACCCCCCCCCCCTCCACCCCCCCACCACCCAAACACCCACCCACCCCGCCCTCCCCCCCCCTTCCCCCACCCCCTCCTCCCCCCTCCTCCCCCCCCACCCCCCTCCCCCCCACCCAACTCCCCCCCACGCACCCCCCCACCCACCCCCCCCACCCCCCCACCCACCCAACCCACCCACCCCCCCCCCCCCCTCCCCCCCGCCCCCGCCCCCATAACCCTCCCCTCCCCCCCTCCCCTCGTGCCCCTCCACACACAACCCCCTCCTGGCTTGCACACCGTCCCCCACCCCCCACCCCCCGAACGTGCACACCCCGCGCCTGTGTACCCCCCCACGCTCCCCGCCCCCCGCCCCCCCCCCCCCGGCACACCAGCGACCCCACCCCGCTCCCCTCCCCCCCCCCCGCCCCCCCCCCCCTCCCGGTGCTGCACATGCGACCCCCCCTTGTGCCTCCCACCACCCCACGCCCCCCCCCCCCCCCCCCCCCCCCCTCCCCCCCCTCCCCCCAACCCTGACCACATCCCACCACCTACCCACCCTCCCCCCCTCCCACTCCCTCCCCCCCCCCCCTCAACCTCGCCCGCCCCCCCCCCTCCACAAACCCCCCCACACCCTACCCCACAGCCCACCAGGTCCCACACCCCCCGCACTCCCACACACAACCACACACCCACCCCCGACCCCCCCCACACCCCCACCCTATCCCACCACCCACGCCTACCCCCCCCCTCCCACTCCACCACACCCAACACTTGCACACCCACCGCGCACACCAACCTCTCCCCACACCCTCCTCCACCCCCCACCCACCCCCTCCCTCTCACGCCATGCCCAGCCCTCCACCCCCCCTCCCCCCACCTACCCGTACCCCCCCCCCCACACCCCACACAGCCCCCCCCCCCACACCCCACCCTGCCCACCCCACCCCCCCCCCCCTCACACCGCCCCCCACCCCCTGTCCCCACACCCCCACGTCCAGTGTGCCACCACACTGCATCCCCAAACCCGACACCCCCCCCGCGTCACCCCACACACACCCCACCCCCTCCCACTCCCCCCACACCCCCCCCCCACCCCGCCACCCATCACCACTGCCGCCCCCCCCCCACACACGCCCGTGCCCAGCCACACACTGCCCCCCCCCCTCCGCCCACCCCCCCACTGCCACCCCCCCCACCACCCACCCCCCCATTCCCTTCCCCCCCCAACCCCCCCCCCCCCCTCGCCACCCCCCCCCCCCCGCACACCCCGCCCCCCACGCACCCCGAGCACACCCCACACGCCCCCCTAACACTACCCCGCCCCTGCACCCTCCCCCCACACACACAACCTGCCACACCTCACGTGCCCCTGCCCATACTCCCACCCACCCTACCGCCCCACCCCCCACCCACCCCCCCACTACCACCAACCCCTTCCCCTGTGCCTCCCACCCCCACAGACAACCTTTGCGGGTGCGCGTGGAACACACACACACACCCCGCGCCCACCCTAAATGCCTCCATCCCCCCCCCCCCCCACCCACCCCCACTCACCCCCCCCCGCCCCCCCCCCCCACTGTGCCCACCCACACACCCCCCATCCCCCCCCCTACACCCCCCACACCACCCAATACCCCACCCCCCAGAACGACGCCCCTGCCACCGCCCCACCCCCCCTCCGCCCCCCACACGACCCGCCCCCCCCCCCCCTCGCCCCCACACCCCCCAACCCCCCCCGCCCCCCCCACCTCCAACCCCGCCCTCCCACCACACCCCCCCCCCACCCCCCCCCCCCCCCCCCTCCCCCCCCCCCCCCCCCAACCCCCCCTACTCACCCCCCCCACCCCCCCGCCCCCCACCACGCCCCCCCCGCACCCCACCTCCCCTAGCCCACCCACCCCCCCCTCACCACCTCCCCCACCGCCCACACACCCACCCCTTCCAGTACTACCCGCCTCCTCCCCCCCTGCCTGAAACCCCCATGAACCCACACCCCCCCCCTCCCCACTTGACCCCCCCACCCACACCCCCCCCCTATCCACCCTGTGTACCCCCCACACCACCCCCCCCCCACACTCCCCCCCCACCAGCCACACCCACATACCCCCCCCCCCCCCCTCCCCCACCCCCCCCCCACCCCCCACCCCCCCCGCCCCCCCCCCCCGTGTCACCCCCCGCCCCCCCCCCCCTCCCCTGCCTGCCCCCTACACCCCCTCGCCCCACCCCCCCCACCCCCCGCCCCTCCCCCGCCACGCCTGCCCACCACCCCCCCGTGTCCACCACCGCACGCACTCCACCCACCCATCACCGGTGACCTCGCCCACCCCCCTCCCCACCACACACCCCCACACACGTATCCTCCCCCCACCCCCCCCCCACACTCACACCACCCCCATACCACCCCCCCCCCCGCACCCCCCCCCTGCCCACCCCCTCCCCACCCCCTACCCCCCCCCACCCTCTGTCCCCCGATAGTCCACACCACCCACCCCCCATCGCCCCCCCCCCCACCCCCCCCCCTCCTCCCACCCCCCCCTCGTCCCCCGCACCACCACCCCCCACCCCCCACCCCCACAACACACACTCCCCCCACTGCCCCTCCACCCGTCCCACCTCCCCCCACCCCCCCGCCCTTCGCACACACCCCCCCCCCCCCCCCACCCCCCTACCCCCGCCCCCCCCCCCACCCCCCCCCTCACAACCCTCCCCCCCCCCCCCCGTCCTCTCCACCCCCACCCCCCCCCCCCGCCCCACCCACCCATCCCCCCCCCCACATCACCACCCCCGTCACGCCCACGACCCCCCACACCACCCCCCCCCCCCCACCACCCTCCCACCCCCCCCCCACTCCACCCCCCCCCCACCACAACCCCCCGCACCCCCGCCCCCCACCACCTCCCCCCCCCCACTTACCCCACAACGCATGCCCCCTCCCCCCCTCCCACACCCCCGCACACCACCCCCCCCCCCCACACCCGATCCCCCCCCCCCCCCCCCCTCACACCCCCCCCCCCCCTCCCCCGCCTCCACACCCCACCCCCCACACCCACCTCAGTGCCCCCCCCACACCCCCACCACCCACCCTCCACCCCCACTCCCACCCCCCCCCCCACCTCCCCCCCCCCCCACCCCCCATCGTGCTGCCCACCCGTCCTACCCCCTCAAAACACCACCCCAACCCACACCAACCCGCCCCCCCCCCCCCACCTCCACCCCACACCCCCCCACCCCACACCCCCAACCCCCCGTCCCACCCCCCCCCCCCCACACACACCCCCTCCCCCCCCCCCACCCCTCCCACCACCCCCCACACCCCCCCCCCCCCTCCCGCACCCCCCACCCCCCCACCCTCCCCCCACCACCCCCCCGCCCCCTCCGACCCTCCCCCCCCTCCCCCCCCCCTCACCACTCCACCCGACACCGCCCACCCCCCCCCCCTCCCCACCTCAACTCCGTCCCCCCACCCCCCACGCCCCCCCCCCCCCCCTCCCCCCCACCCCCCCATCCCCCCCCCACCCCCCCCCCCCCCCCCCCCCTCCCCCCCCATCCCCCCCCCCCGCCCCTCCTCCCCCCCTTGCCCCTCCCCCCCCCCCCCCCCCTCCCCTCCCCCCCCCCAACGCTCCTCCCCCCCCACCAATCCTCACCCCCCCACCTCCCCCCCCCCCCACCCACCCCCCTCCCGTCCCCCCCCCCCCTCCCCCTTCCCCCCCCCTCCCCCCCCCTCCCCCCCCCCCCCCCTCCTCCCCCACACGCCCACCCACCACACCCACCCCCCCCCCCTCCCCCCACAACCCACACCACATCACCCTCAACCCCCCCATCCACCCATCCTACCCCCACCTCCCCCCCCTCCCCACCACCCCCCAACCCCCCTCCCCCCTCCCCACTCCTCCACCCACACCTCCCACCCACCCCCCACCAACCCCATCCACCGACCCCACCCCACTCCACACCACCGACTCCCCCCCACCGCCACCCCCTGTCCCCCCCCCCCACCCACACCCCCAACCCCCTCCCACCCACGTCCCTCCCCACCCTCCCCCCCACACCCCCCCCCACCCCCGCACCGCATACACACGCCCCAGCCCCACCCCCCCCCACCCCGCCCACAACAATGCCTCCTGTCACTACTCACCCCCACCCACCCCCGACCCCCTCTCCACCCCCACCCCCCCCCACCCCCCCGCGCCTCACCCCCCCCCACCCCCCCCCCCCCCCCACACCCCGCCCCCACGCCCACCACCCACCCCCACCTTATCCCTCCCGGCCCCCCCCCCCCTCCCACCCCCCCCCCCCACTCTGCCCCTCCCGCCCCCCCCCAACCCCCTCCACCCCCCCCACCCACTCCCCTCCCCCCCACCACCTCCCCTCCCCCACACCCCACCCACCCCACCCCACCACCCCCCACACCTACCTCCCTCCCCCATCCCCCCCTCCCCCCCCCCCCCCCCTCCCACCCCCCCCCCCCCCACACACCCCTCTCACACCACCCACATACACCCCATCACCTCCCACCTACAGTCTCCAGCCCCCCCCACCCACTCCCCTCCCCCCCCCTCCCCCCCCCCCACTCTCCCCCCCCCCCCTAACCCCCCCATTCCACCCTCCCCCACCCCCCCCCACCTCCCTCCACACCCCTCCCCCTACCCTACCCCCCCCCCCATCCCCCCTCCACACACCCCTCCCCACCACTCCGCTCTACACACCCCGCCCCCCACCCCCCACCACCCCCCCCCCCCACCCACCCTCGTGTGCCCCTACCCGTGTTGTGTGACACTCACCCCCCCCAACCCCCTCCCCCCACCCCCCTCCCCCCCCCTCCCACCACCACACACCCGCCCCCCCCCCCCCCCTCCACCCCCCCCCCCCCCCAACCGCTCACGCGCCCCCCCCCCCCCTCCACTGACCCCCACCCCCACCCCCCCCCACTTCCCCTCCCCTCACACCACCTACCCCCCCCCCCCACCCACCCCAACACCACCCCCCTCCCACCCCCC
>NW_023324779.1:0-132500 GCF_010614865.2 Stegodyphus dumicola | reverse complement strand
CCACCCACCCCCCCAGCACCCCCCCCCCCCTCACTCCCCCCCCCCCCCCCCACCCCCCACCCCCCACCCCCACACACCCCTCCCCCCCCCTCAGGAACCACCCACCCCCACCCCCCCCCCCCCCCCCCCGCCTCCCCCCCCACCCCCCCCCCCCCTCCCCCCACCCCCTACCCCCCCCCCCCCCCCCCCCCCCCCACCCACAACCCCCCCCCCCCCCCCCCCCCCCCCCCCCCCCCCCCACCCCACCGCCCCTCCCCCCCCCCCCCCCCCACCCCCCCCTCCCCCCCCACCCCCCCCCCCCCCACCACCCCACCCCCCCCCCCCCCGCCCCCACCCCCCCCCCCCCCCCCCCCAACCACCCCCCCACCCCCACCCCCCCACCACCCCACAACCCCCCGCCCCCCCCCCCCACCCCCCCCGACCCCCCCCCCCCGCACCCACCCCCGCCCCCACCACCGCCCCCCCCCCCCCCCCCCCCCTGCCAGCCCCCCCCCCTCACACCCCCCCCCCCCCCCACCCCCCCGCACCCCCCCCTTGCCCCACACCCCCCCCCCCACGCCCCCACCTCCCCCCCCCCCCCCCCCCCCCCAACCCCCCCCCCCCACCCCAACCCCCCCCCTCCCTCACCCCCCCCTCCCCCCCCCCCCCCCCACCCTCCCCCGCCCTCCCGCCCCACCTCCCCACACCCCCCCCCCCTCCCGCCCGCCCCCCCACCACCCCCCCCCCCTCCCACCCCCACCCCCCCCCCCACTCCCCCCCCACCCCCCGCCCCCACCCCACCCCCCCCACCCACCCCCCCCCCCCCACCACCACCACCCCCCACCCCCCCCCCCCGCCCCCCCCCCTCCCCCCCCCCCCCCCCCCCCCCCCCCCCACTCCCAACCCCCCCCCCATCCCCCCCCCCCCCCCCCCCCCCCCCATCCCCCTCCCCCCCCCCGCAACCCCTCCGCCCCCAGCCCCCCCCACACACCCCCCCACACCAGCCCCCTCCCCCCTCCCCCCCCCCACCCCCCCCCCCCCCCCCCCCCGCCCCCCCCCCCCCCCACCCCCCCCCCCCTCCACGCCCCCCCCCCCCCCCACCGCCCCCCCCCCCCCCCGCCACCCCCCCCCCCCCCCCCCCTCCGGCCCCCCCCCCCAACCCCCCCACCCCCCCCCCACCCCACACCCCCCCCCCCCACCCGCCCCCCCCTACCCCCCCCACCCACCCCCCCCCCCCCCCCACACCCCCACCACCCCCACCCCCCCCCCCCCCCCACCCCCCCCCCCCCCCCCCCACCCCCCCCCCCCCACCCCCCCCCCCTCGCCTCGCCCACCCCCCCCCCCCGCCCCCCACCCCCCCCCACCGCCCCTCCCCCCCCCCCACCCCCCCCCCCCCCCCCCCCCCCCACCCCCCCGCTCCCCACACCCCCGCCCACCCCCCCCCCCCCCCCAACGCCCCCCCCACACCCCCACCCCCCCGCCCCCACAACACCGCCCCCCCCCCAACCCCCCCCCCCCCCCCCCACCCCCCCCCCCCCACACCAAACCACCCCCTCCCCACCCCCCCCACTCCCCCTCCCCCCCCCCCCCAACCCCCCCCGCGACCTCCCACCACCCCCCCCCCCCCCCCACACCCCCCCCCCCCCCCCCCCCCACCCCCACCCCCCCCCCCCCCCCCCCCCCCCCACCCATAGCTCCCCCCCCTCCCCCCCCCTCACCCCCCCCCACCCCCCCCCCCCCCCCCCCCACAACCCCCCCGCCCCCCACCCCCCCCTCCCACCCCCCAACCCCCCCCCCCCCCTACCCCCCCCCCTCCACCCCCCCCCCCCCCCCCCCACCCCCCCCCCCCCCCTCCCCCCACACCCACTCCCCCCCCCCCCCCCCCCCGCCCCCCCCCCCCCCCCCCACACCCCCCCCCCCCCCCAACCCCCCCCCACCCCCCCCCCCCCCCCGCCTCCCCCACCCCCCCCCCCCGCCACCCACCCCCCCCTTCCCCACCCCCCCCCCCCCCCCACCCCCCCCGGCCCACCCCCCCAACCCCCCCACCCGCCCCCCGCAACGGACTCCGACCCCCCCCCCCCCCCCCCCCCCCCCCCACCCCCCCCCCCACCCCCCCCCCCCCACCCCCCCCCCCCACCCCCCCACCCCCCCACCCCCGCCATCCCCCCCCCCCCCCCCCCCCCCCCACCCCCCGCCCCCCCCCACCTGCCCCCCCACACACCCACCGCTCCCCCCCGCCCCCCCCCCTCCCCCCCCCCCCCCCTCCCACACCCCCCCAACCGCTCCCCCCTCCCCCCCCCCCCCCCCACCCCCACCCCCACCCCCCACCCCCCCCACCCCCCCCCCCCCCCCACCCCCCCCCACCCCCCCACTCGCCCCACCCCCCCCCCCTACCCCCCCCCCCCCCCCACCCCTACCCCCGCTCCCACCCCCCCCCCACCACCCCACACACCCGCCCAGCACACCCCCCCCCCCCCCCCCCCCCCACCCCCACACCCCCCCCCCCCCCCCCCCCCCCCACCCCCCACCCCCCCACCCCCCCCACCCCCCCCCCCCCCCCCCCCCCCCACCCCCCCCCACCGCCCCCCCCACCCTCCCCCCCCCCCCACCACCCACCCCCCAACCCCTACCCCCCCCCCCCCCCCCCCCCCCCCCCCCAACATTTCTTTGATGCCTTTTAAAATCATAGACTTATTGTTAGTAACAGAATTTCCAGATTTAAAGGTATGGCATCATATCGGCCATCAGGAGACAACATTTAAATTTCTTTCTCTTAAATTGCTTAAACGGTGTCCAGAGTGAGCAAAGTGTTGTTTACATCTTCGTTTGAGTCTGTTATGCCAAATGGCATCTAACTTCCCAAGTCGGTAGCGCTAAAAATTAGCACATGCACGAAACTAACATTATGGCACAAATATGTTGTAGTTAGCTGGAATAGATGCTGAAGTAATGTTCTTTTAGATCAGCTGTTTAACTTACCATCACAGTGTAAAATATCCGAATTTAGTCTCAACTACAGTTTGCACCAGAGTTCAGTTTCAGAGAACTGGCCCATAATAAGTCCCCAATGGCATCTGCTCCTAAAAGCAATTCAGATTCATAGTCTATATTCTTTATTTAGCTTGCCAAATCATACAAGGTAATATTTCTTTCTTTTATTCTTTTAGGGTATTGGGACAACTACTTTTGGAACACATCCACATATTTTGTTCTGATAAAGTACTTCAATTTATGGTCGTAAGTGCCCGCACTCAACGTTCTAAATTAACAGCAAACACTAAATGGGAATGAGGACTTGTCTCGTTTCTCCAAACAACTCGTGTAATAATGTTTGTTTCGATTTAGTACTCATTGCAGAACGCGATAACCTTGGCCTGAACGATAAGATTTCTGGAACCCCTGTCCAAATCGCACGACTGTGAGTTGTCTACTCCGCAATACGATTTTTAAAAAACAATGTTGGCAATACACATTTTCAATACAGTTGCCTGATTAGACAATACGTTACTTAAAATAACAGTACTTTCCGTTTCATTTGGCTTTACAGGTTTGCCATTTGAGCACATAATGGTATTGAAATTTTTCACATGTTAACATTTTACTTTATTTTTGCATGCCCGTGAAACTAGTCCAACTCGTAGGCATGAAACAGGTGCGCTTTTGCCACCAAAAGCTTTCGTTTAATCTTCTAAGACACTTGCGATCAGAAAACCTTCGGCGGAATGGTGGTTTCTCACAAAAAATACAAACGTATTTCGCCTTGAGCATTTTACCAGGCAGCAACTGGCGAGCAACTCGGATCATCACATGGGGACGCGAATTGGCAGAACGTGAAGCGTCCAACCCGTACGAGCGAGCTTAATCTTTTCTCCTTTTGCACTTTCGTTTCGAAGAAAAGACAAAAGTTTTATCCACCGAAACGCGCACTATCTTGGCTTGTGACGCAGTATCTCCATCGAGCGCTTCTTTTTCTTTCCGCACGCGCGAAGAACGGCTCTGGTAAACAGGCCCAACAGTTGGCCCAAAAATTCTGCCATTTTCCCCTTAGTTTCACGAGGCTTTTCAGTGCCCATAAGCTTCTTTCAAGTAAATCATAAAGTTCATCTAAATCTACGTTTAATCCTACATCAGCATTTTCATTACTATGGAAAGTAGATCGCCCTTACATAAATCTGAACCAGAAAGTTCATCTCTCCCACATGCATTCTTTCAGTTTTGTGCAATCACCTTTTGATATTTCTTTAGTTGGCGGAAAACTGGTTAACCAGCCCCCTTGATGCGTTAGAATCTGCTACCACACATTGTAAAAAAGATTTTGAGATTTGTCTTCGGTCACATGGATAGGTTAGTGGTGAATTTTTTCAAACTGGGACCAAAAAGCAAGACGTCTGTCGGTTTCTTCTCCCTAAATTTTTCCCCTCATTCAAGTTTCGGAAGCTTGAATTTCCTTTTTTTGCGCGGTTGTTTGTTCTTCCGTAACCGAATTGCCTTCTTTTGGCATTTTCTAACAGCACAAATTAAGGCATACTGTCACGGTATTCTTTTCTGCTTTCAAACAATCTTCCGAATATTCGTCGTGAAGGGCATCATCACTCAGCAACAATGCGAAACGTCGTCTGAGTTGTTTCCAAAAACGTGTAATTTGTCTTGAATCTGGCCGAAACAACGTACTGACTTCGTCCCTTCCTAACTTTTGTTTTTCGATCTTCTGAGCTATATCGTTTGCAGCATACCGTAAATGCTGTCTCAGCGACTCGTTTCGCTTTCAGACGTTTATATCCAACTTTCATCAAAAGTAGCGGACCTCCAAATTTACGATGTTGGCCACTCTCAGGGGCTACACGTGCGGTGCAAATTAAATATCACAAAGCAGGGATTTATTATATAAAAGATTTAATATGGCTATCTCACACCACGCTGAAAAGCTTTACATTACTCTAAGAACGGCTTGGTGAAAAGGCAGTTTCCCCTCTTAGTTCGCAGTTGAAAGAAAAAAATATAATATAAAAATAGAGTCTCATCAAGCGGAGCTAGAGAGCTTAGGTCGACAGACGGAGCTCCTTATGTGGTCGACCCTTCGCCGACCGTTACGTATCGTCTGTCTGCGCATGCCGTCTCCGACAAATTGTTTTTCCCAACATCACCTTTGAGAAGATGGCAGGTGATAGATGATTAAATTGAAATAAAAAAATTATTAATTCTCTAAGGTGTAATCGTGTGGTAGATTCTCTTATTATCAATACACGTTGTCGTGTGTCGTCGTGAAAACATTTTAACATCTCGGGTTGACTGATTTCTTTCGAATGCGAAGCAGCAGTTTCTTAACTAAACTCAATTCTAAGAGTTCAATGAAAATTTTTTTGTCGTATTGCGGTAAATTTGATTTAAGTACTGTTAAATATTTACTAAGCATTTTGATTAGGTAAATTTTATAAGAAGGTATTAATTCTCTTCTATAAACCATTGTATTTTTTACAATTTTTTTATGTGATGATAAGTTTTAAATCTTAAATGATGGATAATTTAAATATAAACAGTAGTTTTGTTCTTTGTTCGTTTCCCACATTTTATTTTTTTCATGAGTGCTTTTGCAAAACATCTGAAGAGAAAATATAACTTAATTTGTATGTAAATCTATTATTAGGCATTCTTCAGTTGGAATCTTAGTAGCTAAACAGAGATGCAAAATGTGGGAAATTGATTCAAATTAGCGGCAGAGTATTTAATATTTACCTCCTTGGAAATTTAAAATGTATTTTAGGCAGAATATTTAATGTTTACCTTCCTTCAAATATAAAATATGTTGTAGAAATTTTCGTTGATGTATCCTTTTTTGATAGATTTCTAATACTTATTTTATTTACATTTTGCTACTGCAGTTTGTGTTTCATTAAATATTATTATATGGTTTTAAACTTTTAGCAACATTTTTATTTATTATGCATTTAACGATTAGTATATTTTCTTTCTTCTTTCTTTTTTTCGGTTATTTGAGGTTCTCAAAATTTGAATTTTTTTAAAAGTAATTTAAGAATCTATTTTTTATTTCTTAGGATTGCAATGTGGCTAATGATAGACATGCAATCTTAAATTTAACGTAGACCTAAGATGTGCTACTAAAATAATAAATTTTCAGGAAATCTTAAATGATGCTCTTTTTTCATAATCATTATTGAAATTTTATTTCTGTATCAGAGTTTTAAAAATGCTTTTAAAGATAGAAAATATGACCACCACATCAAGCAAGGAAAAGTTTTCTAGATTTTGTGAAGATTAAGAATCATTAAATAACTAACAATGAGTTAAGAAAATTTAAAAAGAATGAAACATATTATGAAGGAAATAAAATTAAGCGTTATTTTGTTTTTTATTCTTTTTTAAAGTAGTAGTTGCTTGCTTTTGAAACTGAAAATATCAAACAAAATTTATCATTAAGTTAATGTAATTTACTAAGAATTACTAAACGTTTTGCTTAAAAATGAATGCAAGTCTAAGCTTAAATTTTGCTTGCTTTAAAAATAAAATTAAAAAAAAAGTATTTTATGAAAAAATGCGTTTGATTTACAAATGAAAAGAATTGTATAATTAAGCTATATGTTAATTAAGTTATATGTTAGTAAAGTTCTTTTCAGTAATAGCAGGATTTTTTAGTGCTTATTTCTATGTCTCATTAAATTCAGGAAGTGTACTGGCATGAGCAATTAAACACAATAATTTAAGTTACAGCTATAACTGGAGAGAATTTTAAGATAAATATAATTCTGTAGTGTTGTTTAACCCTGCATTAGTGGATACATTTTTTCTTGCACAATTAGGTGAATGGGTGACAGGTGTCACCCACCTATTAAAGTTTATCTAGAATAAGGAAAATCATTTTTAAATGATGATTCTATCAGTTATTTGACAAAGTGTTAATTACAGGTCACAATTTTGATCGTGCACAGTATTCTACTGAATTGCAAACTTGCGACAAATATTACTGGAGGACAGCTGTCAATCACATGCTTAATCTAGGATTACACTCTTATCTATCGTATTAAATTGCAAACAAAATATTTAGTTCTTTATGACAAATTAAAACTTTATTTCATGTACTAGGTAATGGTCATATTACATTTTGGTACTTTTCCATTTCGCCGGTGCAAATCTCGCCAAGCAATCTCGCCAAGCAGACTTATTGGCGACACATACAGTATACACACTAAATATTAACAATGTTTAGTTTTAAGAATGTTTTATTTTGAAGGCATAAAACATTTTTAATTCGTTTAAAAATTTTTTAAAAGTCAATAACGAAGACAATAAATTGTAAAAAGACATTAATTTAAGAATTTACTATGATTTCATGTTCACATCCTGATTCGCCGGTTTCGTAATCACGTGACCCCCAAGCGATCTCATCTCACGTAAACTGCGCTACAAAACTCTAATTCCTTTAATTATCCACATATTTCAAGTTAAATCTTAATGTGGAATACAAGTTTAAATGCAAGAATTATTTCAATTCCGTACGAATCTTCCTCAAAATTATGTAAAACCACCGTGCTTTTACTTTGCTATGCATTCTCATTTAGAATTGATAAATTTAACACCCCGTGACTGTTCGTTACTTTTCGCCTTCGGGTAGGATGTATTGCATCCTAATTGACTTAATTGCCGCGCAGGGCCTCAAATTCCGCCTAGGTATAAAATTGAACTATCTGGTAAAAATTCTATGTAATTGCAATCCAGTAGTGAAGAAACAATCAATCTGATAAGAAATGGCTGCTTGCGACTTGTTTTGAAAATAAGCGTAAACGGTTACCATGCCAAGATATTCCGTTTGGCATCAGTTGTACCATTATTGGCGACTTTTATCATCTGCGCCGGCAAAACGGAAAAGTACCATATTTCATGTACTAGGTAATGGTCATATTACATTTTTAATGTATGTCTAGTTGGCCATTGAAATATATATAAAATTTGGGAGAACGTATATTTGACTATGTATTCTCCTTAACAGCACTAAAAATATAGATAAAAAAGAAACTGAAAGCTGAAATGCTGGCTGTATAATAAAATTGTTTATTAAAACATTCTCAGTCTTAATTCTCTTGCCACAAAAATCTAAAATTATCACTTATCTGCTTTTTCATTAGCAAAATTCTTTCCTGTTTTGTGTCTATCAGTGGCCAAGTGGCTAAAACCACTAAACTGGTTCATTCTGAGTTTCTAGTTTCCAGAAGTAGGCTGGATTCATAAATTTTTGTAGATTTCCTTTTATGTAATACAAATGCGAGTTTATTTTCTTAAAATATCCTAAGTGATTTTTTTTTTTTTTTTTTTTTTTTTTTGTGTGTATGTTTGCTTTTGTTTTTAACTTTTTTAGACTTTATTGTAATTAAACGAATCAACCATTTAACTTTTTGCTAACAGTGCAGTTTTCTTTGCATTCCTTTTTCAGGGTTTTGTGGTCCTTAATTTTTTGGAATAATTTTTGGGCCTAAATGTCCTTAATTTGGCCAAAATTTGACAGAAGGTCCCTAATTTTAATCAATCAAACTGTCTTTTTAACGACTGCCATTTCGAGTGTGAATTATCATTTTGGAGGAATCTTTTTACTGACACATATGGTTTATCTTTTTGAATGGTTTTAATATGGTTAAATTTTGCTTCCATTTCTAATATAAATGGGGGGTATTAGAAGTTTTTAACAAGACGTGAACATAACATTTCGGAATTCAGTTTTTCTAATGAGTGCTCTTAAAAGCAACTTTTTCGCTTTAATTAAATAAAAAAACGATTCTGAATTTGACGTCTTATCAACATTTGGTGATTTATAATTTTTTTTGGCAATAATAGTTGAATGCATTTATTTCTGATACTAGCATCTTTTTCTAACATGTTACTTCCCGTTATTTTGCCTCTAAGTTCATAGACACAAGTAGGAAAAAGATCAAAAATCAAAAATGCTAAATCTTATCACATGGGCAACTACTAGAAGAATTTTTTTAGTACAAAAAATTGAAAATGTAGAATTTAAAAGATCTCTAATATGTCTTAATGCATCATAACCCCAAGCTAGCACAGGCCTTTTTTCCTCCTGATGCAATCTCTTTGCATCCTTTCCGCGCTTTAGTGCTTTTCTAAATTCTGCTTTCCATGTCTGCTCTAATTCTGAAAGTTCGGCATTTTAGATTTGTTGCTCGGTGTGTCCTTAAATCTAAAAATTCTGCCACACCAGCTGCATAACTGCCTTACTAATATCTATTCATATCTCTTCTGAATGTTCAGATTACTAAATGAAATACCATTAGCCCTCTTTTTCTATACATTCTAATTGCCATTTTTTTTTAAAAATTTTTATTTAGAATAACAGAAATCCTTTACTTAAATCCAAAAATTCTAAAAATGAAAGGAAACCTGTTGAAGAAAGAAACTGAATACATGAAGAAAATTATTCTTCAAAGATAGGTACACTTCTATGTAAATTTATCCAGTTATTTATGATTTCAAAAAACCTTTGCTATAATTTCCCCTTTCCTATTTCTCATATGAGCAGAAGTACGTGAGGGGGGCGAGCTAAGTAAATTAGATAATTTTTGACAGCTTAGTCAAATTTTTAGTTTGATTTGACTGTTTTTTGTTGAATATAATTTCACTATGAGCTGTAATTGATTTTCTTAGCATCAAACATGCCTTTATGTTCCAAGTTCTTTTTTAAATGAGGTTTTTAATTTAAGGCTGTGCCCAATTTATAAATTTCAGACATAGCAATTATTCTTACTTCACGTCTCTCAGACGTCCGTCAGATTAAATAACCCCCTCAATAGAAAATATATTCCGGAGAGGTTGAAAAGTTATGCAGATAAAGTTGCAAAAACTATCGGAATGGTTTTGGGTATTGAGACCAAATTTCTTATTGTTAGAAAAGATGCTTAAAGAGAAGTAATCATAAAAATTATCAAAATGTCTGGGAAAGCTTCAAATTAAAATGAACGCAATAAATATTTGTGATGTTTTTGTTAGACGACATAAATATTCGGTAGCTATGTGTAAATTATCCTAATATTGCTTAAAGAATCAATGTCATAATTATATTATTTTAACTGTGAAAATTTTATTAGATTTTGTTTTTATTATGGCTTTTTTAAATAAATATTGTTCAGAAAGAAATAAAATTTATAATGATGCACGAACCGTAATGATGAAGGTATCTGACTACCGTAATTTAATTATTAATAAAACTACTTACTCTAAAAATCATCTCTTCGTATTAAACGAGTTTATTGCCATTTCATTAATCCTCACTGGGGGCACAAGATAAAACACAGAAATTTCAATAAAACTTATTCTTTCCATCTATTGAGAATTAAAATAATACAACAGACAACTTCACCTCTGTGAAACCTTAGAAGTATATTAACTTTGTGACAACCCGTGAACTTACACGAAGCTATGGACACTAACTGCATCAAACAAAGCCCAACTACCTTTCAAAGCTGGCCCAACTGTGCCTACATCAAGCCTTTCATCTAATCACAGGTCTTCCCTCTAGAACAAGCGCAGCGGTGGCAACATTCAGTCTTTGTTCCGAATCATTCTGATTACGTTTTTCTTCTCATTTAACCTGTGACACTTGAACCTAAAAGCTCCTGCTATTTACTAAACCTCTGACCAGGGTTCTCAACACATACCAATGGGTGGTAGCAAAGAAGCAAAGTCATTTTTTAACTTTAATTCAAAGATTACAACTCCGACAACTCCTGATTGAGTTTTGTTCCTAACCTTCAAAAAACTTTTTTTTTTTTTTTTAGTTCAGATTTTGGAGCGTAGAGGTGCATTGCCCTCTCTCCCATATTTTAACTTCGCAATATTTTCTTTTATGCTTGATCAGATAACCTGGCTCAGTTAAAGTGGCAACCAAGTGCAACTCTGATTAAAAATCTAGTATAACCACATGCAATCTGAGAAGGACCATGTGTTCTTTGACTCTTCTCCTATTTTCTTCTTCTTTCTATGTAATGTCTTTCTCCTGATGAGGAGGGACTTTAGCTGCCCTCGAAATTGATTGAAGTATTTCAGTATACCTAGCTAAATACAAGGTGTTTTTTACGATTTTGATTGTCACATTAGCGGGTTTCTTCTTCAGCTAATTCGTTGTTCTTGTTTTGAAAACAATATCCTGATAACACTTACTTTAGACCGCGACTATACAGGATCCCCGTTCTTCGTGTCACTCCGCATATGCGCGTGCCGAGGCAGGCTGAGTCTTTTTGTCTGAGAGGGGTAAGGGGTAGGTATGTAGTTTCACGTGGTATACGTGATATTCTTTGGTTTTGGTTTGCTGTGCGTTTTTTCATCGTGTTGCCACTACTAAAGTTCCAACCCTTGTATTTTTAATTCAATTTATCCAGTTCTCATTTGCTCAAAAGTACTTAATTTCCGTGTGCAGAAATGTGTACAAACCCTGTTTTTATGAGTTCTCATGTAATCATTTACTTTATGTGATGTCTCTAATAAACTGGGATCAGGTGTAATGTATTATATTATTCGAAATTATAAGAGACATTGAGTGATAGTCAACGGAAAACCTGTAAGAGAAACTGATGTTTCAGACAGTGCTGCTGAAGTTTCTAAATAATAATCAACTAGTCTAGAGAGAAAAATCCCAAGTCAAAATTAATTAGTTAAAGGCTGACATGAGCAATGATGATGAATATGTGGCTGCAATATCCACATAAGCAAATTCAGAGATAAGACTTGGAAGCATAGGAGGGGGAAAAAAAAAAAAAAAAAGAAGCATTATTGCATTTTATTTTATGGCAGAACATGTAGGGAATACAGACCTTCATCAAGGGTATGTAAAGAACCTTCTATGGCACTTACAAAAGTAAAGTGGTGGTACATCAATGCAAATCGTTACAAATGTCACTATTGCAAACGTAAATGACCTTGTTCAGTAAAGCTGACATGTAACAACAGAGAAACTTGCTGGCATTTTCCCATTTGAATACTCAACTGCACTAAAAACATGACTAGTTATGTTTTTATGACTAGTTAGAATTCAGTAAAATGCATGTCCAATGATTGTCCTTCAGTTTCACTGAGGAGTAGGAAACATGCCGTATTACTGTATTTGCAACAACATGCCACAGAAAGAGAAGGCTTCCTCTTATGGATCATTTCCAGTACCAAGATGTATCAACTTTTTTTAAACTTAGACCAAAGCATTAGTCTCTCTGACGGAAAAATATAAATTCTTTTCCACCCAAAATATCCAAGGCGAGCCCCAATATTTGAAAATACATTCTTCCTGATCAACAATGCAGAACACAGAGCTATAGTGGATACATAACATTCTAATGAATTTTGTCTTCAGTACAATGGTCATTCAAAAATTTCTGGAAAGGTTTTTAAGGGCATTCTTCTCTTCTGTGACACGTTAGTGTAATCAGTTTTGAAGAAATCGCCATATTTTCAAATTGCACCAAATTCTGGAAACCATATGGCGTAACACTTCTTCAGTTTTAACAATCAGTGTCCCCATTTTCATGTTTATATTGCAAGTTATTGTGGTTTTTGTAGACAAATCACAATATTTTTGTTTCAATCTCAGTTTTTTTTTAATATGTGCTTTTTGGCAAGTTGCTTGTTGGGGAAAAAATCATGTTGATTTTTTTCTGCCCACAGCAAAGCCAAAGGCACAATTTTAAAACTGAGATTGAAACAAAAATATTGTGATTTGTCTACAAAAAGAAGAAATCATGGTGAATTTTTTCTCCCACAAGAAAAAATTTATTTAAGAATACCATATTTTGCTGCAAAATCACTAAAGGGAACGACTAATTTGAATCTAAAGTAATCACCATGGAATTTTGATTGTAACAAAAGAAACAGAAACTCACTTAAAAGTAGGCTTATCGATTCATTTTCAGGTTAAATTCACCATTAAAATGTAAATACTTTTTTGCCATTGTTAAATCATATTTTTTCTTCTTCACATTAAACCAAGGTGGTTGCACAAATATGTAATTAGCCTTGACCATATATAGCAAACATGGGCAAACTGCGGCTTTTGAGCCACATGCAGCTTTCTCACCTTTAAACATAACTTGCAGCATTACAAACAATGTTTTATATTTGAAATATTAGTATAATCTAAGGTAGGAGTTATAACAGGTTTTTTTCCGTAAAAATATATTTACGGATGCCCCTTGTCGATAATTGGCGGTACCTGGACACCGAGTTTGTGCAATTCTTAAAAGAATTGCACAAACTGGGTATCCATGTACACATCGACCTATTTTCACTTTAAAAAAATCAGAGAATTGCACAAACTATGCATTGTGCACTTCCCTTTACTTTGTCCATGTACACAACGGCCTTTATTCACTTAAAAAGTCAACGGAGCAGCCAACAAAAAATACATAATCTCAATAACCGATATTTTAAATCAACAATGAATAACTGAGAAGAAAATTCATTTAGCACGCCACAAGGAAATTATCCACTTACCTTATTTACAATTTCCCTGTCGTCAGTCAAGCAAAATCCGTAACAGCATACAAAACTTTCTAAAATTATCTGAACTAAATCTGGATATTGGCGGTCACATAATTCACAGAGTAAAAATATACTCTGTATTCTGATATCCTCTGGCGGTCGACCTTACGCATTTCGTTCTTCCAAACATGACACTTACCGTGTGTGGCAAAAATAACGACAAAGTCGAAAATTAGCATATCGCTGAACACAATGCAGAGCTGACCGAAAGACCAATCGGAGATTAAGTAAGGTGATATACGTAGCACATGCGCAGCTATGCTGTATACGTAATGGGGATGTCTTGGTAGTATAAAGCATGTGTTCGGTGTAATATCAGTATTTCCGGCAAAGGAGATTGGAGCGCCGTATAGCAGTTAAAATCAACCGATTTGCGTCCTCGCGAAATGGCGATAATTCCAGCTGTTTAATTACATTCTGGCGATTTTACCCGAGCGTCGAATCATTTGGCAGTTGGTGAAGGCCGCAGTGTGACAATGTGGCTGCCGAGATAGAATTGCTCACAGCATGTTTTCATGACTTTGGAACAATTTCAACACAGGACCTATCCGGGGGTTTATTGTGGTCGTCCCCTAGGAACACACCCAATGACCGGTATATTTTGCCTTACCGGCATAATAAACATGTGGCAGACAGCGGGAGAATCGCTGGGCCACGACACAGGCGACTGGAACGACCGTATCCCGCATTTTATTACCGTGGCCAGAAGACTAGCAACTGGTCACGTTGTGGTCTGTTTGCAACGACGCCCTGTACAGTGTTTACCTCTAACCTGCCCATCGGAGAAGGCGTTCTCTGGGTGCCAGAACAATCGGAATTGGCTAGACAATGAATGGTGACTGATACTCTTTAACAGATGAGAGCAATTCTTCTGAGTAGCAATCTCACGCAACTCATCCGGAGAGAGCGTGGAATCCGCAATCACCCCCTCGAACATCATTGAAAGGGCCCTGTCTAACGTGCGGTGGGTTTCTCGTTTGGGGAGTCATCATTCTTGGTAGTCGTACAGACCTTCACATCTTGACGCAGGTGCAGTCAATGGGAACCCGTTATTGTACGAGAATTCTTTTCCCTATGTGCGTCTTTTTTAGAGGCGCTAATGATCCGCATTCCTTTTCATGGACCGACACTGCACCATGTCATTGAATGAGGATGAGATATTGAACGTTGATTGGCCGGCACGATCTCCGGATCTAAGCCCCATTGAGTCATGTCTGGATTTCTTAGGCACACGCTTGGGCAGCTCGTACCTTACCAACCAGTAACGATCGAGGCGTCGATTGGCTCTGCAAATGAGTGGGGCAGCAATGCCTCAAGAATCATTGACACCCTCTTTCTCATCTGGCAACCTGTGAAACCTTCCTAGCATTCCAGGGGAGATCCTATTCCCCTATTAAAGACCGATGTTGTGTTTGCTGACTTCCCCATCACATGGAGTTCGCTTCAGTCGCATTGCGCTCCATGCTACTTTTTCAATAAGCTTCTTTTTATCGCTCTGATTTTCTCTTAGTAATGTTGCTTACATTACATTACTCCTGTCCTTAACTTATTGGGATCTTACAGTATTAAATGTGTTGATTTGGAAAGCTTTTGTACAAAGTTATATTGAAAAAACCGTCTCGTCCTTAATTTTTGCACACCAGTGTATAATGGCTACTAAACCTTCATTTACACACCAGCCAATTAATGCTTTCTTTTCTTTTGTTCGGAATTGGACAGAAACTTGAAATTAATCTTATCACATTCAGCCATTTTACCATATAAACCACAAAATAACAACGCACTTCTTATTAAAAATCCAAAAATCTTTTCCCATCATTCAAATTCACCACATTTACACAACCAATTACATCATAATAGGGTTTCCATAACATTCAACTACTCAGGTTACCATAAATGAAGCAACAACTTGGTGATAAATGAAACAACTTATATCGATAATCCAAGGGGTACCCTTAAATCTACTCTAACTGCTTTTTTAATAATTAATAATTTTATATTTAAGATTACAGTATGCTTATGTGATTTAAAATTGTCACTAAATGTATCCTGTGAGCTGTTTCAAAGTAATAATTGTTTTGGTACCACAGTGATGTTTCTTTTACAACTGATAATGGCTGTCTGGAGAGAAGAGACATGCACATCTGCAGTATGTGACATTAACCATGTATGGTGAATCTTATAGAAAGATGCTGCAAAAATATATTAGAGAGAGAACGCAAACTGTGTCTGATAATCTAGTTCATATGTTATGAACTGATTAAATGATTTTAAAGGATGGATCTCCTTGTGTATCCTCATGATAAATAAGAAATAAATTTTTGATGCTAAAACTCAGGAAACTGTTTATTTGTAACATTTTCAATATTATAGTTACTCTACAGCTATTCTGACATACGTTTATATTTTTTCTGAAGTCGTTGGCATGGACCAAGAGTTAAAAACCATTGCTTCTATTTTTCGAATAATTGTCACATTTATATCTTATCTATAAATATTTTTTTCCCCCTACAGGCTTGTAATGGCTATTATTAGCCCAAAAGGGCGTATGTCCTAATGGGCTATTAATCTCAAAACTGGATTTGGCAGCGTATCATTTTAAGTGTCTGAATCACTTTTCAAATTGGTGCCATGAAGTATTATCACCCAGTGCTCCTTTTAAAGAAGTTTAATAATGAAGAATCTGCATGAATGTATGTATATTTCTCGCACTGTGAAAAAACGATGTTATGTAGGGCCATTAAATTTAGAAAAATATAGTCCTCCACCTGAACACGAGCACCTGGAAGCCCAATTTTGAATTTTTATTACTTCCATATGTTTGTAAAGAGGAAATGGATTTTGGTAATGAAAATTTATTAAATGAAAATTTCAATGATTTGCAGCGACAGTGCACAACACTGATTGATTTAAAAAACATTGTTATTTACAGTGTGCGAGACTGTCTATCGGAAATTATTAAGATGTGGTGTTTTTAAATATTTGTGATTTTGCCATTCGACTGAATTTTATGTGGTGTAATTGTGAAAAACATGATATTTAATTAATAAATTTAAAACACAGAATGTTAATAATAAAAGTTTTTTAAAAAAGTTTTGCTAGCCATCTTACTAAGATAACTACATTGTTAGCCTTGATGATAAATTGAGAGGAAAAAATGAAGAAATTAGAAAAATGTATGCCAACACTTCACCAGGAATTCTAAACGTGTTGCTTTTAAAATTTTGGTAATTTTGCTTTTGAACTGTATGTGGTTCAAGTGATGCCCAATAATAAAGCTACAAAGAAATGGGTAAGCAGGAGTGGCACAGCACAGCAGCAGACTGGGCAAGATTGCAAGCATAGAAAAACCTTAAACCCTTTTGGATAACCTTTAAAATCAGCCTTTGCAGATTTTTGTTTACAGTTTTTAAATTTATTGATAATTACTATCAGATGAAAATGGGTATTTTTTCTTTCTGAAAAATAAAATTCGGTATATTGTAAAAAAGCTAATTTATGTATCATCGCAACTCACTTTCCTGAATACAGAGTAAAAGTATTTATTCACAGTTATTGAAAAATGCAACGTTCTTGTTAATTTACTCGAAACATTTTTCTATTCAAAAACTGTTGTATTATTTTTAAAAAGCCATAGATATTTTTTATTTGCGACTGTTTGAAAATATAATTGCATCTCGTGGAATTTCTGATTTCTAGCATGTTGCTTTGTCTAACCTGAGGTTTGGCCACCTTTGTTATATAGAGAATATAATCAAAGATCTGAGGAAATTCAACTGGGAATCCCTTGTCAAGACATTTTGTAGTTTTGATAAAATTTGAAAGCTTTATGAGTAAAGGTGATATTGGTGAAAGCTTTTTATGAGTAAAGGTGATATTGGTTGATCTTACTCGTGATTATGAGTGAAACAGCATTTGATACAAAAATATATTTTATTACACACATAGAAATGAGGTTCATACTGGAAGCAATATATAGCAGTCTTCCTCCTCCAATGGCACTTGCCAAAAAGAGACTGAGGTTTCCTTTCCTTTTCGTGCTATTGCCGTGTGTAGCTTTCATGCCGGTACACAGCTTGCTTGTGTACAAATATGAATTAATAAGTACACTGCAGGTATAGCAAATGCATGAGTGTGTCCAGAGGACAGGATGCAAAATGAAAGAGGGCGTGACTACTTTGTCACGTGATGCTTTAAGCGAGGTTATAGAAGCATTGGCTGTAGGTGGAGAAGAGATTGCTGGTCAAGTTTCAGGAACGTGTGCATTTTACAAATAGTCAGTAATAAAACTCATCAAAGTGCATTTTCCTCACATAGATAAGACTAATAACAAAATTAAAATATGTTATTTACAAAGTAAAGTTATGGAGTCCCAGCAGAAGAAGCAGTCAAGGATATCTTAGTAGGTTCTTCTGATTGGCTGTGAGGCACCAAAATAATTCAATTGCAGGAGCATTAAAAAAAACTATTTTTCCAGTAAACTAGAAGTGACCTAAAAGGAAATAAAAGAAAATTTGAAACCAATAGGAGGCAGCGGGAGATCTACAATAAGCAGTAGAAGACTTGAGTTCAGTCGATTAGTCCGTGGGAGGTCACCCTCCTACCTGTGCCTTGTGAGCACGATAGTGGCTGCTTAAACTTTAAGCAGTTCAGTATGACAGTAAAAACAGGGTAAAAACTTAAGTTGGTGAAAGTTCGGATGTTTCATGAGGATAATGAACAGTAAATGGTCTAAGGATGTATGTCTTCGTGCAATATTCTATTCAACGAAGGTTAAATTGACGTATCTGATTGAGTTTTGGGCTTCTCTGAAGAAATTCCGATTTGATTTGCGATGAACTTATCTAAGGGGTCGATTCTTGAAGATCAATCTGGTAGCACTTATGTCAGCGAAAATATGAGCATTCGTTGGTAATCCTGAAGATAAGCGGTTCTGCATAACACATGATTTGGGGAGGCGTATAAGTCATGATCGGTCTTCGATCAATAGACGTGTAGTTGAGCTGCTTTTTCCTAAGTCGGCGATGGAGATTACAAAACATTTGGAAAGAGAATTTGATAAATTTGTAAAGCTTATCCTGAGTAATTTATGTTAGGTCCACGTAAGCGATCATTTTATAATCACTCCGAGGGACTTGGCGCCATGGGGGGGAACCAAATTTCAGTAAAAGAATAAAGTCCTCTTTTGAAAGGTATGTGTGCTGTCTTTTTCTTCTGCGTATATGAGGAGAAGTTGAGATTTGGCTGCGTTATTGGACTTTCCATTGCGCGCGACCATTCTTCTTTTCACTGCTCTTAATGACTCTTGTGTTTTGTTTGATGGCGTGAGTCATACAATTAGACTTTTACAAGGGCAGTAGTATATCTGCATAACAGGCCAAAATAGCTATTTTGAGATGCTTGAGGAAAGTCAAAGCATAAAAACAGATACATATAAGGTGGGATCCTAGAGAACCGACCCTGTGGAATACCATGGGATATTTCTTGATGAGGAGATAGCAGTCATTCAACACAAACACTAAAAAGTCCTGGTTTTTGTAATGAAGGAGTGAATTGTACAAGTCTTCTCGAGTCAACGTTAGCAGTCATTTAATGGATATGAGCCCCTAGGCCAGAACATGGGTCGAAGGCTTCGCGTGCGTTCCAACAGAGGAGAGCAACACGGCTAGGCAAAGCAGAGCCACAAAAGGCTCAGTAAGCGTAACAATGCTTCATAGGAAAAAGGGGCTGGCGGACACCAAATTGTTGGGACGCAACATGTTTAGATGGATGGGCATACATGAGGAGACTAAATCGCGCTCATAAATTTTTCCGTTCACAGGCTGAGGAACTAATAGGTAGATAGCCATCTGGTTTGGAGTTGTCCTTTCCAGTAGGAATAAAATAATTTTTGCACTTTAACACTGCTGTAGAAAGTAGGAGTTAATAACAGCATTTAAAATGCTAGTGAAATTCACTACTGCCAGGGAGGGTAACATTTTAAATGCAGTATAGAAATGCCATCATTTCCGGGAGCTTTGCACGATTTGAGTTTATAATTTGGCACTTCTACAGGGGTAGCTAGGGCAAATTTGGGAATATTTTCATGCTGTGGGGGCATTTAGCAATCGTTTCACATTGAGTACGGGGCCAGAGTTCAAAGTTTCTATCCACAGGCCACTTATGTGGCGTAAGTTAAATTGTAGTTCCAAATGCCGAGGCGAAAACATTTGCTTATCTTCATTGAAAGGGCAACAACAACTCCGTTGTGGAAGAGGGACGATCGGTAACAAATTTGCTTAGAGGTTTTTTTATTAAAGTCCAAAAGAGATCTGTCACGGAAATCTAAGTTCACAGTTTTTCGCACCAAAAAAGGTGGTTTTTTTCGTCCTTTGTTGCTTCCAGGCAGTTTTGATGACCTGTTTTATGTGATTATTGACCCATTTGGGCGACGCGATCCCAGGTAACGGTGTAAATTTTCAACAAGGACAATATCAGAATGTTGGGAATACCTATTCTTCCGGGCGAGCGATAAGTGTATTTGTCCGGTGTAATAACACAGGATGGTTACGTGGACTTTGTGTAGAGTATTTTACTGTTGTATTTCCTGTACGGCAATTCCTGCGACGCTCTTAGCATTAGGTCTCGCCAGGATTGTCAGGAGGAAGGATTGACTCTAGTAGGTTATAAGATAACACATTATGCGGGGATTATAAATAAATATTTTGTACACGGAAGGGGTAATTGTACACTGTAATCAGCTCACAACCAAAATCTTTACACTCTTTACGAGGCCAAAGATGGTGATTCATCTTCGCATAGATGGCGGAACCTTCGCCTCGATGGCTAGTTCTACCACAGGATAGATTCTGTAGTTGGAGAGATCAGACTGTAAACATCTTTGAGCATGTGCCTCAATAATGAGCGCGAAAGGCAATAAATTTCGTGCTCATCCGAAAATCTTGCGTCCGAGAATTGTAGTGCGGAGACCATTGAATTCCACACCATGAAGCGGATTAAATTTAATTAAAATTTGGTTATAGGGTGTTGACCATATCTGAGATCGCCATTGTCAGGAGGTAGACATTTTTTCTGGGTTAGTTGCTTGAAAAGCAGGCAAAGTCCAGAATCTGAATAATAGAGATCAAAGCTTTTTGAAGTACTGTAGTATAGAAATGAGTTTTTTTCGCTTTCGCTAACCGCTTCAGGGGAAAGTCCGCTCTGACTAAGGCTTGCGAGGTTAGGGATTTGTTACTAGTATCAATCTTCGTTTATAAAATTGATTGGCAACCTGAGTAGCTAGGCCTTAGAAACTTTTCACAGAACGCGAAAGTTCGCCTAGTGTGTCCAGTCATCTTACAATTTGCTCACGGGGTAGGGGAAGTATTCTGTCTTTTTACTAGATACGTTGATGAGCGTATTCCAACTTTAACGCAGCGAGGTTCATGGTCGGTGACAATGTGTTCTGAGCAGGGTGAATCCCCTGGGCAGCGGAAACACGCAGGGGGTCCAGCTCTAACCTCGGTATCTTTTACTTTAATCCTCAGTCCTAGGATGAATTCTTTGAAGAAGACTTTTACTTTTTTCTTTCCGAGTAGGGTGATTAAGAAGGGGGAGGCATATTTATGACTCTCCGTCTCATCTTCGTTTAAGTTGATTCACTGATGATGCTATTACCTTTTGAGTTAAAAAAGCAGCAATTTCACATTCATCCGCTTTTTGTCATGGGGAGATGTCTAACAACAGCCTTAAAATCGTTGTTTTCAGGCAAAATTTTTCGAAGCAGTGATATTGAATACCTTTGTCTGAAGACCTTATGATTTGTTATAAAGCATAGGATTTGGATTTGTAAATCCACCCTGAATATTGACCAAAGTAATCATTCAGCGCCAGATTATACCAAGAGGAGTGCTTTAATTTGAAAAATTTGAATCTTTAATCGTTAACCATGATAGGCGGTGGTTTTCTTGAGCTTGTGCTTTGATTGACCGGTGGTAGCGTCAGCATGGGTTGCGGACTGGGAGAGATGTCATGAAGTTATTTTTTGGTAGCATAAAGCAAACCACTCAAAACGAGTGGTAGCGGATCTATGACCTGTAAGTCTGGGGCTGTTCCATATTATCAGATACAGAGTTGTTTCCGTAGAGGTCGATCTGTCGAATCAAAGGAATCCGTAAGGGTAGGATTTCGGAGGAAGGAAAGTTTTTTGTTGGTCTTCTAGTAAATCTCCTTTACGACTGAGTACATGTCGGAGCTGTATTTACCAATGCTTTTATATTTTTTCACTGCCTCATCTGAGCGGAGCTGGGCTTGCGACCGTCTGGCATTAGTTTTGTTTGATTACCATTATTGAAGATGTCATACTAGGAGCAGGGATGTTAGGTTAGGAAGAGAGTAGAAGAGAAGAAAGATCAGTTTTGATCGAGACAGATATTGACAGAGACAGGAATTTGAAGTAGAAGAACGATATATCAGTTCTTTCTACTTCAATTCTTGTCGATGAAAAGTGTGAAACGATGAAGGAAGTTTAAGTTCATGATCCTTAGATGAGCGAGACATAAGCTTCTTCAACGCATCTAAGTTTGTAATCTCAGCGCAATAAAATCAATCAGTGGATCCATCGATGGAGCGGATGGCAGAAAATTGCAGCAGCGGGGAAAGCAATCAGAGTATAGTGCAATGCGCTCTATGTTACAGCAGCATGCACTCTGATCAGGATGAAAAGAAGAGTTCCAATAGTACAAATCAGGAGGAGCTTTCCTGAGCAGAGTACGTTTACACGTACGACAGTCAAAACTCGTATGAGACTGAGGTGAGAGAGAAGTTGTGACTTAAAACATAACACATGATGTGCCTCTTGCTGATTGGTTGATGCGGTGCTACATCACATCTTCTCTCTCGCCCCTGAGTTTCTTTTTGGTAGGTGCCATTGGAGGAGGAAGACTGCTATAGATGGCTCCCAGAACGAATCTCATTTCTATGTGTGTAATAAAATATATTTTTGTATCAAATGCTGTTCCATGCTGTTTTATTCATAAGCAGGAGTTAGATCAACCAATATCACCTTTAATGGTGACCCAGAAGTGGTGTGTGCCTCTTGCTGATTGGCTGATGCTGTGCTTTGCATGAAATGAAGTGCTGCATGAGTGCAATAATTTTAGTGAAACTATAATGTAAAGGAAAGCTTAGAAATGGTCCCCAAACAATCTAAGGACTTTAACAAGAATACTTTTTAGGCTTAGTGTCTCACTGAATTAATTAAATGTCTAAATAACCACACTAAATATTTTTAGGACAATAAATTAATTAATATTTAGAAATTCAGTTCATTTTTTATTGAATGCACTTTATACTATCCTAATCCACTTTTAATATCATCCTGGTGCTATGGGAGCAGCTGCTATAGCCTAATATATGAATTTGAATCCTGAAGAAGGCATGGTGTGTTTGAAAGTGTATAATGTCTTTGCAAAATAGGGGCATTTAAAATACTGTCAAACTTAAAGTCCTACATGTATTGTTTATGTATCATGTATTGTTTTACTTTTAAGCTGCTATACTTTAGTGATGAGCTTTATGATCATGTAAATATTTATCCCCAAGGTTATCTTTTTATAAGTCAGCATGAATGTATCTTAAAGTGATAAGATACCAATCATTGCTACTAAGCTGGTAGAATTCATCACTGAAGATTTTACCATTTCTTTTAATCCCAAACAGAGATTATTGAAGGAGGTTGTTGGTACGGGAAGATAGCAGGGATTGTAGGAGACCCACATTTCTTCAAAATTGAGATGAAGCTGGGAACAAGTCTGTCATCTACGAATTGTACCAGGCTTTGGCTCCCGATAGATACTGACTGCTACTTGAAAATGAATTGAAATCATCTTACATCAGGAGGATAAGAGACATTTAGTATTATATAAATTCAATTTTAATTTGTATTTGGAAATTATACTAGCAAAATGTAGATTATTCTGTATGAGCAGGATAGTAATTTTAGCACTGAATAAAAAGGTATGAATAAAAGTTTATGTAGCTTATTTCAGAAAATAGAAGTTTTTCCCAAAATTCAGCTTGTTAATGGAAAACCAAGGCTGTGAAATATTGCAAAATTTTAAATTTAAACCACAAATGCTTCATGAATTTTGCCTTTTTATCCAGCTATAAAATTAGTCTACAAACCATTCCCAGATTATCACTCCATAGAAGCTAAAAAAATCCAAACAATTTGTATCTTTTTCTGCTGTCGTATTATCTTTCCTTATTTTATAATAACAAAATATTACAATGTTGTAGCATTGCAAATTTATCATGTATTGTTTTACTTTTAAGCTGCTATACTTTAGTGATGAGCTTTTTAATGCATCATATGTTAAATATTTATCCCAAGGTTCTCTTTCTTAATATAGTCAGCATTAATGTATCTTAAAGTGATAAGATACCATCATTGCTACTTAAGCATGGTAGAATTCATCACTGAAGATTTTACAATTTCTTTTAATCCCAAACAGAGATTATTTGGTCATGTGAAAAGCTTTCACTTTTTTCATTATAAATCCAAATGAAGAAGTACAGAAACATAACAAAATTTCATAAAATTTATTTTTAGACATTTTGCCATCTGTCTAGAAAATTCCTTTTTCTTTTAAGAGGTTATAGTATTTTCTCCTTCCTTTCCACATGCTTTCATGGTGTACAGAGTTTGAATCTCGGCAAGGGCATTGCACATTTTTACGTGTAGAGCATTAAAAAAAAAAAAAAAAAAAAAACTACAGTAGTACCTGAACTAAAAAAAAGGTGGTGGACGATAATTCATGACACCAGGATTTGGTGATTGGGTCCCCTCATCCTTCCTCCTTTTAAAAGGGAGATTATATAAGGTGTTCTCTCTCTCTCTCTCCTTGCTGCATGCCTTTGTGGTGAAATTGGCAGCATACTCTACATGTAATCAAGAGGTCCAGGGTTCGAGTGCCAAACAAGGAAACTGTGCATTTTTCATGTCTCCTGCTTCAAAAAACTTAATGACTCTACAAGATTTATTCTTAAAAAGTTATCGATGTGCTGGTTGATTGTCATCAAAGAAATTAACTCCCTGCCATTCAGAGAATTTCAAATGACCTCAATCCAAGAAGACAAAATCTAATGCAGGGGTTGTGGAATCAGGGGGAATTTCATAGAAAGACTTTGATTCAAGTTTTGTATTTATTAAAATTTTCTTTACTTTTGAAATATATAAAACACATTAAAAATAATCTAAAGTAAATATTATAATAATATATATATATACAGAGAGAAAGTGAGAAAAAATCTGAAGGGTTTCAAGATTTTAAATGATGTTTATTTTAAAGGCATCTTTTTTTTTTTTAAAATGTTTGGTGTGGTTATTTTTATTAGTAGTATCACATCTTCGCACTTAAACATAAAAATTCGTGCCATTAGCAATGTACAAAAATAACTTGAGCGTATCTTTAAAATTCTGATACGAAGTTCTGCGGCACTGGAGATTAAAAATGTTCTTTCTGTTAAATGTTGCCATGCTTGCTTTGCATCCTTGAGTTGTTATCAAAAATCGTTAAAGTTTACAAAATATGAAGTCAGTATAAAACAAATTCCAAATTAGGAATAGGCTACCAGATGGCCATAATGGTGAATGATACATTATCAAATGGGTGGATATAGGTACCGTGTGTTATCACAATGCGAGAAAAAATACATCCATTATTCAGATTCTCATTATTTAATTTCTTTTAAATACAACAGGGCGATAATGTTTGGTAGCAAACAATTTGAAAAGTGAATTTTCTTTTTCTCTTGGAACTGCAAAAAGGGAATTAACGCAAAATGCCAACCGAAATTAATAGTCCTTCTGGCAAAATGCCCTTTTTTTTTTTTTTTTTTGCTTATTAACCTACTCCCCCTTGGGCACTACACGGAAAGGGAGGGATGCCCAGTGGAGGGTCTTTTAAGGGAATACTGGCTGTATCCCACGTTACAATCGAGAAATTACACGAAACGTCCATGCAGCCAGCCTGTTCGCCGGGACTCGAACCCAAGACCGAACTACCAGTGTTCAGCGGCTTTTACTGCTCGGCCTTCGTGGGCCGAATTGCCCCTTTGGACTAAAAAATAAATATATAATTTTCGAGTTTGGAAAGGAGAGGAGAATAATTGTCTAACAATGGTGAAAGGAGTGCATGGGGTAGAAAAGGTTCAGAGCCACTGATCTAGTGAATGATGACACAAAACATCCCAGCCATACTCAATTAGTCTTTGTCTTACATTCGGGTGAAATGTGCGACTGAACATTGTTACGGAGGAAGTTAACACCTCAGCGATTAGCCAGTTCTGGGCAATTTGATCAAATTTCTGCTTTTAAAACTGCCATTTGGGAACTACATTTATTCAAATTTATTCTAAGATTTTATGTCAACCATTCATAGTATATAATGCCTTTGTAATCCCACCATACACAGTGTTACTTTTTGGGATGAGACTATATCAAGGTAGGAAAACATAGGAGCTTATAACTATGCTATATGCTGCAAGTATTTCTAGGGTTTGTATGGTTCTTAAAAGTACTTTAAAGTCCTTGGGTTTTTTTTTTTTTTTTGATATGATTTTTATGGATTATTATTATTAAATTTGAGAATTTCAAGATAAATTTGTATATAAAATTTTTAATCCAGATATTTGTAAATTCAACAATTTTTACAAACATAATAAAATTGATCAATATTAATAAAACTGATAATGTATTAAAATTGTGGCATAGAATAAAATATTTTAATTTTTCCATGTCATATTTTAAAATGACATTGCTTTCTATTTTGGCGACTTAGTAATATTTTGATTCTGAAAAATAAATGAGACTAAAAATGTTATGAAACAGTTTCTGAAGCACTTAGGTTATAATATGAATAGTGATTTTTTAATGGTCTGATAAATTACCAAATCTCTCAATGTTTAATTTTTAGACTTTGATACAGAATATGATTTTCATTAAAAAATTAAACTGACTGAATTAGAACTTAAATTGTGCAAATTTCATTCCTTCTCTCCTAGAGATTTTCTGCATAATTTTTCTTATTAAATTTTATTTCACTGAATTGTCTTAATCTGCTATAGACATCTATAGAACTTTATATGGAGATTCAAACAATAGTTAATCAATAAATATTTATACTTGTTTTATACCAATATATGGTACATTATTAAGTTCATCTACACAGTAGTATGTATATTAACTATTTAATTTTATTTTCAGTGTGTTTGAAAGTATTTTGATAAACTGAAACTTTCTTTCTTTACTTTGAATGTTCGCAAATAAGAAAATTACAAAATGAAATTAGATAAAGAGCATTAAATTTAGAATATCTAGTTAAATGATATATGTTTATGTCAGAATCATATTATAAATAATTGAAAGACCCGATTCATGTGTTATGAAGTAAATTTAAATTAATTTGAAATTCTTTTAAAATGCCACTGCACAGCTTTGAACCTCCTGGTTTTCCATATTTCAAGGTTGGCAGCTATGGTATATTTAAAAGTAAATTTCATAATTTTTTTTTTTTAAATTCCCAGTATAGGAAAAAGAATTTGAACATTGCACTATAATTTGAATTCTCATAGTTCTTTAGTGCCAGGTCCAAAATTTATGAGGGAGTAGATTGTGATTAAATTGGTGTTGCAGGGTAATGCTTTTGCTTGTATGAAACATCTTGAACGGGTACAAAATAGATCATTATGCTGCTATGTGGAAGCCCATCAGTGGCAGAGCAACGAGACCACAGAAGTATTGCGGTTTGTTTCTATTTGTTTCATAATTGAACTTGCTGTCTGCATGTATTTTTTTCCTTTCTCTCTCTCTCTCTTTTTTTTTTTTTTGTTTGTGTGTGTGTGTGTGTGTGTGAATACAAGCCAATTACTTTCAAACATCTGCAAAGACAGTATTAGAAGTTTTTTTTAAAAAAATATTTTTCAAGACACAGTGAAGTCCTTTAATTCTGTTTGAGAAAAATTTTCCCAGAATAATTCAAAAAGATACAACTGCATACCCTTTGTATTGTATTTTTAATAATCGAATGCCTTACTTATTTGAATGCCTAGAATATTACTTTTCATCCAAACTTAAATATGGCTAGTTCAAGTGAGAAAGGGCTTGAAATTTTTTGGTTCATCAAAATACTGAGAATTTTAAGGATTGTATTAGAATTTCCATTCAATTTATGAACTTCTTTTTCTTCCTTCCTTTCTTTTTAAAATTATTTTTTAAACTTTATTCTTCATAGAAGTCTAAATTCAGGATCAAAATTTTATGAACTGAAATTTAAACCTTTTCTGTTTCAGTTTCATAATAGCTTTTAGATACTTTACACTTTGAGATACAAAGCTTAATACTAAAACATCAAAATTAAAAATTTTGAATGATATTTATGAAATGTTTATATTGAAATTTGTCATTTTTTTAAAATTCTGATAAAAAATTTAATGTTGATAAATTGAATCAAAATGCTTTTCATAAAGTGGTACTTTTCGGTTTTGCCGGTGCAAACGATAAAGTCGCCAATAATGGTACAACTGATGCCAAAGGAATTATCTTCACTGGTAACTTTATTCTCGTATATATTTTTTTTCAAAACAAGTCGCAGCATTTCTTACCCAGATGATTGTTTCTTGCAATGGGCTGGCATTTACAATACATAGATAATTTACAAAATGATAAATTAAATTTTATGCCCTAAGACCATCACGGTAATTAAGCCAATTAGGAGCAACACACCGACACCCGAAGGCGAAAAAATTCGATTTAGAAAGGCAAAATCAAGGTTTAAACATTTATCAATTCTAATGAGAATTGCCCCTGCGACAGTAAAGCGCTGCGGTTTGTATATAAGGTTGGGTAAGCTATTCGTACTACGAATTGAAAGTAATTTTTACATCTAAACTTGCTTTATTCCAAAATTAACATTAACTTGAAATTCATGTTAGATAATTACTGAGAGAATTATAGTTTTGTAGGTAGTTTACGTGGATGAGATCAAGTGGGGTCACGTGATACAAACCAGCAAAATCAGGAGTGGTTTGAACCACGGATAAGCATAGTAAATTCTTAAATTTAATGTCTTTTTACAAATGTTTATTGTTTTATTTATGGCCTTTACAAAATTTTTAAACCATACTAAAATGTTTATACCTTCAAAATAAAAATTCTCTTGAACTAACATCAGCCCCCGCCTCAACATTTTTAGTTGTACAGTCAAACAGTCGTAATTAGGCCACACCCAAATCACGGACTCCCCCAAAGCTACAAACTTCTGCGCATTGCGGGTCGCGTTGGGCGCACGCGCATAGAGTTACGCGTGTGTTCGACCTTTACGGCGGCAATATGTGTGTGCACATGCGCGGTTTAATGTTATAAGGGCGGTATAAGCTACGCTTAAAAATTATCTAATTCAGTTAAAAAATGTGTGCAGATTACGTGGTCCTTAATTCGAATTGGATCCGCTGATTATTTTTTGAAGGCTGTTAGAGCAAATTTATAAAAAAGTAAGCTTGAACTTTCGATTATGTCAAATAGGAATTTCGATATATTATTTATATCTTTGTTAAAAGGACTTACAGCGAAAGTATGTTTCGAAACCTAAAATCTGTTTATCAATTTCACGCTGCTTGCGGCGGGGGGGAGGGGAAGGGGGAAACGCCGTGGCGCGTAATGAATTGGAAGCTGATCTGTCCAGTACATCCTTATCTTCAGAGCAGAGTGTTTAGGCATTTGGCTTATAAATTCTTCTAAATGTAGATTTAGTCATGTATCGTCTTTGACATGATGTAAAGCAATTATAGGACTTAAAACAACGGAACTTTGTAACTCAAAAAGGAAAATTATGTCTGTTTAATAGAATTAAAGAGAAAGGATTATAACATGAAACGAAGCAGCAACTTAAACAACTACATTGAAAAAAAATTGCTTAATAAAGTAAAACAAATAAAAATATTAGCTTTTCTTTTTGTAAATTTTGATACCCTTTAGATTCATCAATTGTTATTTAGTTTCATAATTACGGTTGATATGTAATTTTGTTAATTTCTGAGTCATTTACCAGATTTAAACTGCTGATCTATAATCCGACGCCGAAAGAAGTCCGACGAGTCCGGAGCAAGTCACGACTTTGACTGTTATATCGTATGTTTTCGCCAGAAAGACTGCTGGCGAAGATTGCGACGGCGCGCGACACGGAAAAGCACTCATAAAGTTTACTAATAATCGAATAATATAAATTCAGATAACGTGTGAAAGTAAAGGGAAATTAACATTTGTATTGTGAAAAATGTGCATGTATATTGTAGAGGCAATCTTTATTGACTTTAGTTTTTATTTTTAATAGCTGCTTGTTCTAGTATTCAAAGAGAATAAAACCGAGAAGAAATTTTTCTTAGGTTATTATAAGCAAATGTACTTTGACACACTGTGAAATTTTGAATGATAAAAATATTTTGTCATCAGTAAATCTAGCTGTTGAAGTAAATGAAACTACTTGTAATAAGTTGCCAGTAATATCTTCAGGATCAAAAGAAATGAGTATGTCAACTGTTTTAAAACTTTGTGATGTGAAGAAAAATATTGAATGCTCAGAAGAGGTTCAAAAAATAAACACTGAAACTCTGAGAATTAATAAGGAAGATGTATCAAAAAACCATATGGATATAAATGGAGACCTTGATGATGATTTTGAACAAACACTTTTAGATATTACTGAAGATGATTACCTTGCTATTGAAGAATGTGAAGTTTCAACTGAAGATGAAGATAAACTTTTATTTGATGATAGTCTAGAAATGAGTGAGGGTGATGGAAACATTGTAGAGAAAGATGATTGTAGTTCATTGCCTTCTTCTAGAACTTGCAATGTTACTAAAGAAATCTGTGATATTCAAATTAAAAGTATAAAAGAAGAGATAATAGAAAATTCTGAAGATTTTAGTATAAATTCTAGCAGCAATAAAGCCAATAAATGTGATATACTATCATATGATGATAGTACAGAAAGTAGTGAGGATAAAAACATTGCAAAAGATAATGAATGTGGTTTATTGACTTCTTCTAAGACTTGTGATATTTCTGGACTAATCTGTGATATGCAAATGAAAAGTATAAAAGAAGGCATGATAGAGAATTCTGAAGATTTCAGACTAAACTGTAAGATCACTGACACCAAAAAATGCGAAAATATTTACATTGAAGAGAAATGTTCTGAAAGTAAAACCAAAGGCAATAAATGTGATAGACTTTTATATGATGACACTAGTACAGAAAGTAGTGAAAATCAAAAAAATATTTCAGAGGATGATGAATATAATTTGTTGTCATCTTCTAAGACTTCTGATACGTCTGGAGACATATGTGGCATGCAAATGAAAAGTCCAGAAGAACATATAATAAAGGATCCTGAAAATATTAGTGTAAAATATAGCAACAATGAAGCCAATAAATGTGATAATACTTTTATTGAAAAGAAATATTCCGAAAGGGAAATCAAAGCCAATAAATGTAATAATATTTTTAACAAAGAGAAATGTTTTGAAAGCCAAAAGAACCAAACAAGAAAAAGTGTTGCCCAAGTTATAAGTTCAAAAATTGTTTCATGTGATAAAAATGATATAAATTCCAAAAAACTTGAATCTACTAGCCTGAATAATGAAATAAATGCTCCTACTGAAAAAAGAGTAAATGACGAAATTTGTTTAGTCAAAAATAAAATAAAGGGAGATTTTTAAAAAAACAATTTTTTTGGTTTGTAATTCTGATTCTGATGTGAGAATCAAAAAAAAATTATTCTGTGAAAGGAAGTAGGAAAAGAAAAAATATGAAGTGTAAGTAGTAATAAAAAAAGAAATTAAATGATTGAGTAAGAAAGAAAAAGAAGCTGCAAAAACTAAAAAAAAAATATATTGATTGGCCTCGCAAGGATAAATTACCTGTAAATTTAAAATCTGAGTAATTTAAATTATTTAAATTTAAAAGAGCTGCATTTTACAAATCCAAGAAATGAGGCAATTGTCTGTATAGAAAAAAAAGATGATACTTCTGATTCTGGTTGTACAGGTTCTACAGTTGCTAAAGAAAAGAAAGCTGTTCGAAGTGTGGTATTAGAAAAGAAAAAAGAAATTACTGGATTGAGTAAAGAATCTCAAGAACATACTAAAATGAATTATGTTCACAAAACTACAGCTGATTCAATGCTCACAGAAGCACAACCCCGATCATGCGGGCGTTGTAAACCTAAAACATAAAAATAATAAGCATAAAAATTTAGAATTTAATGAAGATGAGAAAAAAGATATAGAAGATCCTGAATGGGAAAGTATAAAAAATTTGACCACTACAGAGGAGCGTTTGAAAGCAGTAAGAGAAGTCCTGGCAATGCAGCACTTGGTTTTTTTGCTACAACCCAAAATAAAAATCAAATTACATTCATACAGAAAGAAACGCATAGGAACAAGCCAAGCAAGAAAAGTTAAACAACATAAAAGAAAGGCAACAACAATTTGTGCCACATTCCTTTCCTTCTTTTTTTTCTTTTGGTAGGGAAACGGTCCCGACCTTATGTATTAGTATTATAGATAAGTGCATAGATTCAGTAATGATGGAAAAAGACTCTAAAACAAATGATATAATGGCTGAAATGAATAGTCATATAAGACAATGGGAATACAGCTCTCAACCTAATCAATATTATCAGTTCTATCATTCATCTTATATTTATGATTTACATGCTGCTTACAATCAAGAAATTGCTGAAATAACTAATAGATATCACATACAAGTAGATCAGTGTGATGCTCAGTACCAATCAAAAATTAATGAGCTAGAAAAAAAACGAAATGAAGTATATCAATTTTTCAATTTTTATAAAGGTTTAGATAACACTGAGAAAAGTGATCCTACTTTTGTAACAGAGAAACAGTTACAAGAATTAGAGGAAATCGAAAATATGTATAAACAATTTGACAAATATTACTCCTAAATATCAAGATTTCAGTTATTTCTGTATCTGCATTTTCATATTTTTCTATAAAGTAGAGTGCATTAATGAAATTTTTCTACGAGCATATTCCTTACTTATATGCAATTAATTTTTTTTTTTTAATTTTGTGTAAACAAACATTGTTGATTTACTTTTTATTTACTTCATCGAAATCTGTTAGGTTATTACTATTTATATGTTGTTAAATTACTAAAATGTAAATTTGTGAAAATTTGATTCTCATTCTCATTTAATTAATTTGACATTTAAAATTAAATATATTGCAATAATAATTAAATATAGTTACATTTGGTTATTTTTTAAAAAAGAAAACAAAAAAAGTGTATAAAATGCTAAAATGTTCACCTAACAACATTTCTTAATGCATTAAAATCATTTTCTTGTTTCTGAATAAGTCTTTTACTAAAATATTTCAATATGCTAAAATATTGATTTTATTATTAAAGTCTGAGATTATACTAACTACTTGAATTATTCTCCCCCCCTTTTTTTTTTTTTTTTCTATCTTTTAAATTATTGACTGGATTTTTGCTTATATTAAAAAAAATTTAATGCAGTTTTTCAAAAATAATCTAAAACACTGCAGCTATGATTCAGTATTATGATATTTTAAAAATCGTCATTCCAAATTATTTAAATGTTTTTGTAACAATTTTTAATTTTGAAATTTTCATATAAAAATTTATCTGAAAAAAGGGAGGTATTTTTAATATCAGTTTGACTTGATATTATGTGTGCAATTGAAAATTTATATTTTTCTGTATTGTTTTAATGTTTGATCATGTATCTGAATTATTAGAAAAAATTATTAAGTACTTATTGGTAACAGACAGTAATTCCTGCTATTGATGCAAAGAATAAATATCTTTGAATCTTTCATGAAAACTGAAATATCATGTAACATCATATTGTACTTATTGGTAATAGACAGACAACAATTGCTGTTGTTGCTACAAAGAATAAATATGTAATTATCATTGAATCTTTAATAAGAACTGAAATATTGTTCATGTAACATTATATTCCAACAATTAATAAATAAGTAAACAAAACTGTAACTCTTGCAGCATAAAAGAACACAATTTTATTAATTTCAATGAAAGCATGAAAATATTACTGTTAAAAAAAAAATTAAAAAAGTAAACAAATAAACCAAATATCATTTTTTTTCCTGTTTCTTTTTCTTTCACTTTTTTTTTTATAAATTTTTGAACTAGTACCAGTGAAAAGTATTTTGCTATTATTTTCATAATGGATTTTGGTAAGTTTTTTTCATTTCTTGCCATTGTTTTCAAATAAATGCTACTAAATGAAAAATTTAAATTTATGATGGTACAGAATTTCCGGTGGCATCTTTTCTTTCCTTTTTCATATGCTTATTCTATGCTCTATCCTACAATGCCATTTGATAGATTCTGCTTTGCATATGAACTCTAGTTTGACGTAGGTTTAATTAAATTATACTTAAGATTCATTTAGTGAGAAACAACATGCGTTTTCTAATTCTCAATCTCTGTAAGTAACCCCTTTCTTGCGTCAGAGTGTCTTATATTGCCTCTATGTTTTCCTTGATACAGTGCAGTAGGCATTTGGCTCTTCTGTTTTTTACAAGAAAGATCTGTTTTTAACTGTTTAATTAAATTTCTTTTTCCACAGATTTTTTCCACCAACAAAACCTCTGAGTGGTAATTTTTTTTCCAATCAATTGTGCTTTCTTTGTTTTCTTTTTTGTTCTTCCTTTTTGCAAAGATATTCTGAATGATTAGACCATACTGAATTTTTTTTTTTTTTTTTTTTTTCTTTCATCTTCAAAAATGTTTGTAGCATAAATCTCTTGTAAGTTGCTCTTCCAGTAAACTATTTCATCAGACATAACGAATGTCTTTTTCAAAACTGAATCAATGATAATTCCTTTGCCACAGATAATAATAACTATACTTTGACCTACTTTGGCAGTCTCAGAAAGGCACTAAAGGTATATATGAATATCATCCCGCTTGCGGCATCAGACACTTGGTTGAATTAATTAAATCAAAAAATTTTATATGATTTTTTTTTTCTGTTAATGTATTACCTGGTTGATTTCTCAATAACCATTTTATTATCTTGGCCCATTTTGTTCTTTATACAAGGTGTGGCTATTAATTTCCAGGACTGCTGTAATAACACCAGAACAGATGATGACAAAAATGTAAACCTTTTTAATATGTGTGAAGTAAATCCCCATCTGCCCGTAATACCCTTTCTGTGCTCCGCTATAATAAGTTGTGGAACAACTTTTTTTAAAGTCCTCTTCTTTTTTCGGAAGGCCTTCAATGTCGATTGCCACGTTCTTTTCTTTCTTTGGATGTGTCTTCACATCCACAAAGCGTGTTCCTTTGATCACAGTTGTGAGTTTGGGGAAATGTTTTGGTCCATACCTCTCTGATTCGTCCGTCCCCGCGCAGACTTCTTTTTTTTTTGTTTTCCCAAACTCCCTAACTGCCCAATCAAGAACACGCTTTTGTGGATGTTTGAAGACATCAGAAGAACGTTGAACGACATTGAGAGCCTTCCGAAAGAGACTTTTTTACAAGTTGGTTTCCACACTTATACAGCTGGAGCACAAAAGTGTGTTACGGCCGATTGGGGATACTTTTTGGGGAAAAAAAAAAAAAAAACATATTAAAGGTTAAGTTTTTTCTCATCATCCTGTTCTGGTGTTTATTAGAGCCAGTCCTGAAAATTAATAGCCCACACTTTTTTTTTTTTTTGTATTTTATTATAATACATTAAACTTTTTTTTAAATTTGTTAAGGTTTATATACACTATGGTGTCCAGAAGACTTCTTCCTTGCCTTTACATATTCTATTCTGATTCTATTTCTGTCGCTTGAGGTGTCTCCTGTTAAAATTAGGATGGAATTATTAAACCCCATATGCTAATTATACTTTAAAACACCCTTTTTCCTTTTCCTTGCCAATCTATTCATTTAGGAGGATTTGGATGCTAAATGTCCTGAAATAAGTGGAGAAGTGTTTATCCCAGAATAGCTTTGTGAATTTATAATTTTTGAGGTAATACAGGACATCTGCTGTTGATGCAACAAGAAGCATACAAGTAGGAAAGGTATCTTCCATAATTAATGAAAAGCTGCTGAAAGAGGAACTCTTTTCATGGAGACTTTTGGAAAAACATGGTAGCTCAAGTGCCCTAGGGTGAACCATCCAACTTATCCAGAGAGACCCAAGAAGACTTAATGAAAATACCTTGTGGCTTTTTACCCACTTAAGGGAGAAAAAATTTGTTGAAAAGAATAGTACTTAAAATTTGCTTGAGAGAGGTGATATTTTGGGTGACAGAATTTTTCTTGATTTGGCCCTTACTCATGCTGTCTGTAATGAAGGTGAAGTTTCTGTAGCATGAGTTGCCTGCCCAGCAGTCCACTTTTCTTATGAATGTGTAGCATGTTAAGAAAATTAACATAACTTTGTTTTCATTAGTTATCTTCTGCAGGTTATCAAGTCTGTTTATTACGCTTTTTTTTTTTTTTTTTCCTTTTATTAGTAAAATAAATCCAAACTGTGTGCTGTATTTTAGGTGTTTTTCCTTTTTCTCTGAGTGGTGTATAAAGCTTTAGGTAATCTATCATTTTGCCCCAAGCTGATAGTAGATATATTGGCCTATACACATTTTGGTTTTTTGCTTTTTATATCCTTTTCTTGTGAGTAGAACCTGTTGCACCATTTTTTCCCTCAATAACTGAGAAGTATCCCCTGATCCTAAACATTTTTATTGAATAGTTTCTTGTTGATATTTGCTTGCCCCTCAAATCGTCCTGTCTTTAAAACAAAACTCTTCTGTGAAATCTATATTTAGTCCATTTAGCCCTGAGATTTTTACCTATTTGTGACTGACATTGCCTTCTTAATTTTCATGCTGGTGAAGGGTAAATCATTGGGCTTGTTTGAGGGAGATTTTTGAATTTTCTCTTATTTAAAAAACTACTGAGCCTTTTGGTGGTCCCTGTTTTAAAAGTTCTTGTGAAAAGTTTGGAAGTGGTGATCCCCTTTTAATTGTGTCTTTCCACCAGGTTTTGTGATGGGACTCGTCTCTTTTTTGTTTTTCTCTTAATCGCCCCCTTAGCTGGTGTAGACAAGGCCTTTTTTTTTTTTGTTTTTTTTTTTTCCATTCCGTCATAATAGGACCCAAAAAGAGAAGTTATGGAGAGGCTTTTTCCCTCAGATGTTCGAAAATTGCCCCTTCCCTTTGCCCTGCCCTCTTTCCTATATTGGGCTTGACGTTTACACTTTTCTCTACTATTTACCCCTTTCTTCTTCTTCTTCACTCTTGCCCTTGAAACACATCCCCTGAATAAATATCTCAACTCCTTTTTTCTTAATAATATTAGCTCTGGGGACCATCATGGGCATATTTTAGGTGTACTACACTTTTTTTAATGTTTTATTATGCCATATTATTCCATCCAATACATTGTGGGCAAGCAATTTTTCCCCTAGTTCCATGAGAGTCTTATTCCCGCCCTACTTATTGCAAGGTTGGGAAGAGATGCTGGAACTGCTTGACTGTTTTTGTTGAAATCTAAGCCATTCTCTCTGTTCAAGTTTCCTTTCATTGTACTTATTGTTGCTGAAATTCATATTTATCATGTTATGATTAATATAATTGCTAAGATTTTTTTTGTGATTTTCATTACTTTCGCCTATTTTTTATGTTTTTATTGTTCCATCTTTTGTTTTAACAGAAGATCAAAACAATCTGTGATCCTGAGAATTTTGGGGTGCTGTGGAATGTTCTGGAATTTGAGAAGTTGCAAAGTGTTTCATACTTTTGTGTAGGGTTCTTAGACATATGCTATTTTAATATTAGTTTCTCTAAATATTCTCTTATGCACGTTGTTGCATCCTTTGAGGGTTAAGATTTCACTTAAAGTATAGACGTTTTATGTATAGTTTATGATTTTCTTACATTTTTGACTCTCTTGTCATGTTGATTTGCCCCCCGAAAAAACCCCCCCCTTGAGCCTGTGTTGAATGTGACATTTATTTTGTGAAAATTTATATATTTGGGGTCTTTGGTTTTTTAACTGGTCATTCTTTTTTTGAATGGACCTTCTGACCCTACATCCTGTACATTTTGCAATTTTGGTTGCATAAGTGAATCCTAAGATAAAATCACACACACATTACTTCTTGCCCATTAGACACTGAATTCTTTAATTTTTATAATTCTCTTAAAAGTTAGAGAATTTACTGAAACAACCCAATACTTTCCCGAATCTTATGTACACGGACAATAATACTTCTAAGCCAGAGTCTTCCAAGCCTGGGTTATGCTTAATATGTATTAATTTCTGAAATTTTTCTTTTTCCAAATCTTTGTTTACATTTTTATACTAACAATTTTTCAGGTTTTTTATTTTTCTTGTTTGGGCTTTTTTTGTCCGTGGAACTTTGACTTGCTTTTTCACACTGATTGTCTCCTCAGGTATTTCTAAGTCATCTTTTTTAATGATCTCTATTAAGATTCCTCCCTTATATTCAGGGATTATATACTTATCTATTTTTTCCCTTCCTTCAAAAGTTATGTTTTTCTTTAGAAACACCAAAGTCATATAGTCCTGTTCTTAATAATTTTCTAAACAGTGACCTTGCTCTAGTACATTTATTTCTTTTCTTAGCTATGTAATTTGGCTGCTCTTGGGTGATTAATTTCCCTCTTTAAGTTATCTTAAAAAAACAAGCAAGGGTTTGTTTCATGTTGTCCCTTGCCTAGTTTTGTTATTTTAAATGCGCTTTGTTTTATCTCATGAAATTTTAGAATTTTTATAAATTTAGCTTTAAATAGTTCTTCCATGAGTTGCTTTGGGGTAATTTTTTTGGGTGGGGTGTCCTTTTTATAAGGCCGCCTAAGTTTTCCATGGAAAAAAAAACCTCAATGTGCCTCCTGTACACAAAAAGCTATATAGTCTGAACAGACTGAATCCTTTTGTGCCACCTACTCTGTATTACCCTTCACTGTTTGTGAAATGACTGAATGTTTGTGACTGACAAATATGTATTGTTACAGCATTTCTGCCTTTCTAGTTCTGTGCCTTGTGATTTAGACATTGTGTTTTGTATTTGTACTGAACACAACAGCTTGCAGAGAGCATTTCCTGGTGGGGAGCAGAGCATCATATGGCTGTGTTTAAGAGTAAAAATGTGATAGCTATTTTTTTTGTCTGAGATGGTATCCTGAAGTTCTAACCAAACTAGCAAGATTCTTAGCCCCTCTTCTGAGAATCCTCAGATGACAACGTAGTTTCTTGATGGACTACAACTTTGAATAAAGGCTGAAGAAAAGAGACTTTGCCCCACATATTCTACGACAGCATGTTAACTCCGGAGGTTACTTTCTACCCTTTTTTGATTTAGTGCAGTGAAACTTTGACTTATCATTGAAATCGTTAGCACTTTATTTTTCTCAAAGAAATAATTCTATAAATGATTTCATCCCCCCCCCCCCCGAGAATGGAGAATGTTCACAGATAATAAAACCATATTGCCAATAGCAATAGTAAAACAAAACAATTAACTGTTTTTTCAAATAAATTTTTCTTGGGTGCTGGCATTTCCCCAATAATTTGCCATCTAACCTCATCCTTTTTTTTTCTGTTGAGTTGAACAGTTTTTTTTTTCATTTTATGAATTTTTGAACCATTTTGCAACTAGAATTTTATAACCCTAAAAGCAATAAATTAGCAGTAGATTCCAAAATCACAGAGTTGCATATTTAATAAGAAAAGCAACAAATCAGTTTGTTTCATCTAACTATGAACAGCAAAGCAAAGAAAACTGGCTGCCATGATATTATTATACTTTGAATTGTGATTACATGCTGATTATTTTTATTTTCATGTTATTGACTGGCTATTTTGATAAAAAATCTATTAGTAATGCCCCGTCCATTTAACTGTAAGTACCTTGTTAAAAATTTTAAAAACCATTAACTGAAAATTTTACTTTCAGGTAAGAAAAAAAATGTATGTGAACAAAATATATTTCCTGCTACAGTATTTATTTTTGTAAAGCCATAAATTTGTATTTGTCACAGTAAATGCTTTCCTCATTGTAAACCCGAAAAGCTATGTTTTGCCAAATTATTCATTAACCTAGGTTTTTTAATTTTTTGAAAAGCTCAGAATGAATAAATCTGACAATGATAAAATTGTATTTGTTTTTAAAAATTCATTTTAAGTATCGGTTTCCCTGTTATTTGTAAAATTCTATACTTAAAAAAATGACTATGTAAAATCTACATTAAAATGTTTCATGATTATCTGCAATAAAATTAGCAAAATATTTTAAAAAAATAATTTTGGAATACTTTTTTAAGCAAATTATAATACTTTTACACAAGAATATTTAGTATTTTTTAAAAATTTCTTAGATGGACTTTTAAACTGTTTTTCCACCCCCTAAATGTTATTACAGAAGTCTTGTATTTCCTGTCATATTATTGATATTACTTTCCACTTTGACGATTTAGAAATATTTTCAGTCTGAGAAGTACTACAAAGATAATAAGTGCTATAAAGCACAGTTTTCGAAACACTTCTTAGCGAAAGCAAAAAAGCTACTGAAATTATTTAAAAATTAATATCATAATTGTCTTTTTATATTTTATATATTATTATCACCTTTTCATAAGAATTGTTTCCTATGTCTCAGAATACTTAATGTTGATCTTTATATATATATATATATAATTCACTTTACACTTTTCTCTGAATTCTTGCTTTTACAGAATTGATAGGGATAATTTTTCTGCCAGGTTTCAGATCTTGCACTTCAGAAGGTTTAGAAGGCAAAATTTATTAGACTTTGCAATTCCAAGAAACTGAAAAAATAAAAATGTCTTCATGGTATTAACACAAGTTGATTTTATTCTCGGACTTGTTTTATAATTATGTTTAATAATAATGTATCCTACTTACAGGTCTGTTTTGCTACAAAAGTGAAATTCAGACATAAAAAATTGCTTTATTCACTTTACATTTGCTCATATGTCCTTAAATTTTTTTATTGATGGTCCTTAAAAGTATTAATTTCCATGCTCAGAAAATGTGTATGACCCTTATGTTATACTATTTTTAGAAACATTATTGTGTGAAGAATGTGTGTATTAAAGTTCTGAATTCAATTCTGGTTAATTTGAACAGTTCCCCCGCCCCCCCAGAAAGTAATTTTACCCACCTTTTAGATGATAGATTTTTTTCTGCAGTTATTAGTGAGTCATTGATCACCCTTCTCTTTTTTAAGAACATTAATGAAATTTAAGTTCTTAAAAAAGAGAAGGAAGTTGTCGTATTGTTTGGATACACATTTCAGTTTAAATTTAATGAATTCATTTTCAAAATCCTAATTTGAATTCCCTTCCCCCTCCCTCTTTCTTCTTATGAAGAGTTTTTTCCCAATTTGTTTTAAAAAAAAAACCGTCATCCAGCCTAAGCAGTAAAAATCTTTGAAACACTGAAGTTACTTTTACCTCTTTACTTTGGTTGGGATTGAAATCCCAGTAAATAAGAGTCATAGTTTTCCTAACTATAGCATGAATACAAACCAGTTTTCCTTGAGATATTCTGTACAGACACATCCCTTCCCTTAGGATGATATTCCTTCCCTGATTCTAAATACAGTCTAAATTTGATACAGTCGTCAATTTGATACAGCCTGACGTCCATTATCCGGAATGATCTATAATCAGGATCTCAAAGCCACAGATATATATACAGTTCAAAACGTTAATTTAATCCGGACTCCTCGGCGATTCCGGATTTATTGATTTTTTCTGGATATATATCATCAGTTTTAAATTTTTCGTGTAAGAATGGCATGCCAAGAATCTAAAATTAAAAATATGAAAACCGTAATTTATGAATAAAGAACAATTTATATAATCTAAAGGGTATCAAAATTTACAAAAAAAAAAAAAAAAAAAAGCTTATATTTTATTTATTTGTACTTTATTAAAACATTTTCTTTCATGTAAATTTTTTTTTTTTTTCAGTTTTATGTGATAATACTTTCCTCTTAATTCTATAAACAACAGACATAATTTCTTTTGTTCAGCTTACAAATTTTCCCGCTGTGCAAGTCCCGTTAATTGCTTGTGGTTGGCCGAGAATCACCGCTAATTTGTCCAATCAAAATTTTTTTTTTTTTTTTTTATTTCGTTATTTTCAATAACCTCTGAACCTCTGTGTCCACTTTTCCTTCCCTTCACTATCGAAGCAAATTATAATGACGAGGATTTGATTTAAATTCATATCAACGACTGAGTAACATCAAGATGAAATACTACATTTGTTAAGGAATTATAAGCCAAATAAAAATAAAAACCTCTGCCCTGAAGATAAGGATTAGTGTCTGACAGGTCAACTGCCAATTCCATTGCGCGCAACGCGGCGTTAAAGATAAACAAATTTTTAGGTTAAACCAGAACGTTAAGATTAGATTAAACAAAGGATATGCCTTTTATCCAATTTTTTTGAAGCAATTCCACTTTTTTTTGTTTATGGACTTCCGAACATACTTTCGCTTTTGTGATCCTTTACATATTTATAATATATATCAGAAATTCTATTTGACATAATCGAAAGCAATGAAGCACTTTTTTGTTTGAATGGACATCAAAACCATACTTTCCGTTTTGTACGATCTTTGGGAGTTTCCAGAATCAGAATTTTATTTGACCATAATCGAAAGTTTAAGTTTACTTTTATTAAAAAAAATTGTTCTTCAGTCTGCCAAAAATAATAAGGCCGAATCCAATTTCGAATATTAAGGAAACAACGCAATCATCAAACATTAACCCTGAAATAGATAATTAGATAATTTTAAAAGCTTATACTAACCGGTCCGTTTATACCATAAAACGCGAACAGGAAACGTATTCTGCTGCGCTTTTTTGCCGCACCTGCATATGCGCAGATGGTCGTAAAAGGTCTTATATATGGCCACCCGGCGTTAATATACCTAATGTGCATGTGTCAACAGGGCGCATGCCGCAGAAAGTTTTTTTAGCTTTGAAGTCCGAATTAAAATGACTTTTGACTGTATATATTTTTTGTATGCTCGGCAAAATGGGCCATATTGGATTTTTCCTTCATAATAAAACGTGTGGAAGATTTTTTTTTTCACTTTCAAAATGCTGATGCTATGGAAAAAACAATCATGGTAAAGCATAAATAAATTTGTGAAGAAATTAATAATTTTTGGGCTGTGGGGGAGCTGAGTAATCTGGCTTAGCATACATTTCAAAACGAAAACATTCATCTATTTTATTAATATACCCGGATGCCGACCCTGGCGAGTCACTAATTTTATTATATTTGCTTTCATCAAAATTTCCAAAAACCATCACACCGCATGTTTATCCAATACTGACAACTTCATATAACCTCCATGCAGGAATGTCTAAAACCTTTTTTTTATATATAATTGGGAATTGGGACTGGAATAACAGGATTAGGCAACCTTTATGATACATAACGCTTGGCGATTGATTATAATTATAAGCTTTTTTTAATGCTCTAAGAAAAAACGTTGACAAGGAAAAAATTCAACAAAAATTAAAATTTTTCTTTTTCCCCTATGCACATAAAATAAAAAAAAATCGATTTTTGTTTAATGAAACTAATAGGCCAAAAGATTACCCTTTAGTGCTATTTTAATAAAAATAACCGATATTGTATTACCATAAAAACCCAAGAAGGCGGCCGCCAAATTAGGGAAGACGTAATTTTTGGAATTTGGAGAAGCACTGAGCGACAAAATAAGGCGAGATGGGAAGTTTTTTTTTAAAATGAATTTAGGGAAAGCACTGGGATCCAAAGTTTTAAAATGTGGGAGAAAATTTAGAACTTAGGAAGAGGCGCTTTTGTGGTTTGGTAGCCAGATTGGAACCCTCGATGATGCCTTTAGTATTTGGTGGGAGTTTATTTATTTCAGGAACTTATATTATTTTTAAAGCCAATTTGAGATAGTAAAGTAAATTAACTAATCAATTCAGGCTTTTAATTCAGTAAGGCAGTAAGGATCAAAGCCAGAAATTTAGCGAAACAACTTGGCTTTTGTCGCCAATTTTTTGTGATACAACAAAGCCAAGAATGTATAACGGACACCTATTAAGCTAGGCCTAATTATCGTGCTGATTCTAAAGAATTCTAAGGTATTTCAGCAGACTGCACTGCTTCCTAATCTTCCTAATAATTTTGATTTATCCAGCTTATTTTTTGCAGGCTGTTATTATTTACGGCAATTTTTATTAAAACTAAGCTTGAACTTTTCGGTATGTCGACAAGAGTTTCACTAACTGGAGCTGCCCAAAGGATTCTAAGGTAAAAACGTGGAATTGCCAAAAAAATTGGAATAAAGCATATCCGTCACTTCACAATTATGAGGAGTATGGCATTGAAGTACAGTTTTTTTTTTTCAAAAGTCGTTAATATATCATAAAAATTATTTTACTATAAATAATCCATCCGGACTCGTCGGACTGTCGGCGATTCGAATCATAGAATCATCAGTTTTTTAAAAAAATCTGGTAGATGGCAATTCAGAAATTCTAAAAAATTAAAAAATATGAAACCGTAAATTTATGAATAAAGAGCATTAGATTCTAAAGGGTATCAAATAATTTACAAAAAAAAAAAAAAAAGCTTAATAATTTAATTTCTTTATTTAATTAACATTTCTTTTTCATGTAAGTTTTTCGTTTTTAATTGTGATACTACTTTCCTCTTTCTTTCTATAAAAACAACATAATTTCTTGTTCATTACAAAGTTCCCCCGCTGTTTCAAGTTCCCCTATAATTGCTGTGTTGAGAATACAGACTAATTTGTTCATCACAATTTTTTTTTTTTTTTCGTTTTCCAATATACCTCTGTGTCACTTTTTCTGTCACTACGGAAGCAAATTTAATAATGACGAAGAAATTTGCATTTAAATCATATCAAAGACGGAATACCATCGAGATGAAATACTAATTAGTAAAGGCAATTAATTAAAGCCCAAATAAAATGAAAACATCTGCCCCTGAAAGATAAGGAGAGTGATGACAGACCATCAACTTCCAATTCCATTGCGCGCCGCTTGCGTGAAATTGGAATAAACAGATTTCGGATTGTTAGGTTAGGTTCCCATTTTTTGCAGCAATTCCACTTTTTCTTTAATGGGACTTTTTTTGAAACATACTTTTCGCTTTGTAGATCCTTTTACATATTAGTAAATATATCTCCGGAAATTCTATTTTGCATAATCGAAGAGTTTCAAGCTTATACTTTTTATAAAATGCTTCTAACAGTCCTGCCGAAAATAATAAGAAGCCAGAAATCCATTCGAAGATTAAGGAACACGTAATCTGCAACATTAACTGATTAGATATTTTAGCTTAGCTTTATAAAAAAAATTAACTATATATATTCCGCCGTTATACTTTAAAAAACTTTAAAAAACTTTAAAAATAAAAACGCGCATGCCGTAATTAACCGTTATTTTGCGATGCGCAACACCGCATATTCCGCAGCTGTAAGGTCAACCGCAAACGCATGCCGCGAAAGTTTGTGGTAGCTTTTGAGAATCCGAATTAACGAACTTTTGAAGGTATATGTTATGAAGAAAAAATAAAAAGGAACTTTTTGAATTTTTTTGTGTGGAACAACTTAAACAACTTACATTGAAAGAAATGTTTTAATAAAGGAAATTAATATTAAGATTTTTTATTTGTAAATTTGATATCCTTTTGTGTTTTTTTGTTAAATTTTGATCATACTTGTTCTTATTTTCATAAATTACGATTTCATATTTTTTAAATATTGCATAATTTTCTGGCCAATGCTAATCTACGCAGATTTAAATTGATGATCTTAATATCAGGACAAAATCTCCCAATTTGGAATCGCCTAAGAACTGGATTTTCGACTTTCTACCCTTGCAATTTTCTTTTTTAAATCCTACCGTACATTTTTTCCAATAGTTGAGATATGTAATTTCCTTTATTTTTTTTTTTAAAAATAATTTATTTTATTTAACAAAAAAGAAACAAATGATATTTAATGATTAATTAAAATATATATAAACTTTATTACAAAAATAAATACAGAACAAAATTAAAAGTGGGTTCTAATTTATGGTTAAAACTAAGTGAAGTAAGACCAGACACAAGGAAATTAATCTCTCTTAAACAGGTCCAATTTTCATACTAAATTTTATAATTTAAAGTATTGCAACTAGGTTGTGCAAATGGCAAAATATTAAAAAAAAATTTCTATTGAGAAATTCAAAAATAATCATTGTAAAAGTTAGTGCATTACATGCAAGTCAAAAGGTTGAGAACCCCTGATCTAGTGCATTTTTTAAGACACTATTAAATTAGATGACTTTGTACAATACAAAGGTTGACTACAATATTCAGTAAATAACTATACTTTTAACTTTAATAGCAAAGCAATTATGTGTTATTTGAAGCCCTGCTGTTCTTTGTTCAGTTTGAGAACCAAAGCAAGTCAAATTAACTTTATTGCTTAACTTTCTGAAAACAGCACGTTTTGTAGTTTTTTACCATGAAATAAAATATTTTCTTTTCTTTCTTTTTATTATTGTTAAATTTTGAATAAATGAAATATAATATATTTTTTGCCTTGCTTCCCAGTAATTGCATACTTGACCAACAGAAAAAAAGAATATCTGGATAGACTGTGATTGTAATTAATCAGGATTATTTTGCAAGTCAAGTTATATTTTTTAATTTTTTGTGATTTAAAAAAAAATTTTTAAATACCAGTTTCCCCAACAAGTTTTGCAAATGACATGAATTAATAACCAATTACATGTTCTATCCTTATTAAATTCGTTCCTTTATTAAAACTCAGAAAAGAAATTTTTTCGTAACAGAAAATACAAAATTGGTAGCAATGGGGGTGAACTAATATAGGTTCATAATTAGAAATTTAAATTACATTTAAAAACATTAAAATTTGGCTATCATAAATTACAGAAGGAAAAACTAATCTACATGGTAAAAATTTTTCAGTTTCTAGAAAACCTTTTAGTAGGAAAATTACATTAGTATACTTTTTGTAAGGTCTTAAAATTATTGGAAATTCTGTAATTGTCTTACAATGAATAAATTAGATTATTATTAAAAACTGAAACTCTTCTAAAGCAAACATATAATTTGGAAACAAATTTTAATATTTGCATTTCTCTTTAAGTTACTTTTTAGCACTTTAATTCTGGGATATAATTTCCCACAGATTTAAAAATTTTAATAAATATCAATGGAGTATACTTCAGATAATTCTGAAAAATATTATTTGCTACTTCAATAAGTAATGAAAGTGTTATTCTTCAGTTTTCCCAGCATTCATGATATGAATTCAGAATAATAATTTAGCATCAGATGAAAATAACAGCCAAGAAGTGAAGCTTTCTTACTTTTAATTAATGTTTCTCCTAGATGGATGAAAATTTTCGACATGTTTACAAACAGCGATTTAAAAGTATATTTTTCTTTTAGCCTACATTATGGAATTATTATGCCTTTTTCATATTCTGAAATTCGTAAAATTCTTTTTCCACTGAATATATTCTGATGACAATTGAAAACAGAAGAATCAAGTAGCTTATTTCATGTTAACAAAATACTGATTGATTGTTCACAAATTTCAGCAAATACTGACCTCATAATCCAATTGCATCATAATCTTAAAATTCAATACAATGTGAAATATTCATTTGATGTTTTGATTAAGATCGTGCATATGTTCAGTATTTACAGGTAAAAAACATATGCATCTAGCATACACTATATGAATTTTTATAATTAAAGGAAGGGGGGAAAATACCTTTGTAAAACAAATTAAATGTACCACTTACAAGCAAAGCAGCAAATTTATTGAGACAAATATCACCATCCGGAAAAACGTATGATACTTGCACAATGAATAAGGCACATTCCGGGGGGGGGGAGGAACATGGAGAAATGTAAAAGGTATCTTGCAACTCCACATATTACAGATGTTCTGAAATATATCACATTCAGCAGAAATAACTTTCTACACATAACGTGAGCACAATTAGAGGTAATAAATTACAACACTGAACTTCTTTCATTTTTTTATTTCATTCTAGAATTTCAGATGATAGTACTAAATTAGTTGTAGTTTGCTTTAAAAAATACTCACTGAATTAATTTTATAGCTACTTCATGCAATATAATATTACTTTATTGTTACTTCAAAATAGCTTCTTTCTATAATTAAATTCTTATTCAGTTATGTTATAAGGTATTTTCTCCCACTTCCCTAGAATTGCCGTCTGGTGTAAAGGTAGCACACTGGGCGGTATCCAGAGGTCCGTGGTGCGATTCCCGGCGAAGGCAGTTTTGATATTTTTCATCTTTTATGCCTTTAAAAAAAAAAAAATCATTATGACTCTACAAGTGGCGTCTGAACTAAAAGGGGTGTGGATGATCATTTCCGCATCCAGATTGGTGACTGGCGTCCCCCTAAAACCGTAAGTCGCCCTTTAAAAAGGGGAGTATATAAGGTATTTCTCCTACTTCCCTAGCATGCCTTTGTGGTGTAACGATAGCACGCTGGGCCGGTATCCAGAGGTCCGTGGTTCGATTCCCGGCGAAGGCGTTTGTTATTTTTCATCTTTTCTGCTAAAAAAAAAAAAAAAAAAATCCTAATGACTCTACAATGTATTGGAAAATTAAATACAGTCAAAAGTCGTTAATTCGGAATGATCTATAATCCGGACCTCAAAGCTACAAACTTTCTGCGCATGCGTCGCATGAAGCATGCGCATAGGCGTTACGCGGTGGCGTAAGACCTTTTACCAGCTGCCAATATGCGTGTACGGCAAGCGGCATAATCCGTTACGCATGCGCGTTTAATGTATAATGGACGGTATGAGCTTAACAGGTTCACACTCACCTGCAGGTGTGTGAGATATCAAGACGATATCCTTCTCAATATTATTGCCATATGCTGCTTAAAATTGGTTAATGGATTCTTCTGATGGTGATAATGTGTGACTCACCTGAGCGCGGGTTGCTGAAGAATATCTGAGGGGGGTTGTGGTATGGAGTAGATGGAATGGCCAGCTCAATCCTCAGACCTAACTCTGATAGAGCATCTTTGGGACTACCTTCGGAGACAGGTTGCTGCATTAAGTCCTCCTCCACGGTTATTAGATGAGGTTGAACAAGTATTGCTCCATGTCTGGTCATTGCTTCCCATTTCACTGACCAGCAACTTTAGCATGGAACATCACAGCTGCCAATGTATTGCAGCTAGGAGTGGACACATTTCTAATTAGAACCCATTTTGTAATGTTACCATCCCATTTTTCCTAAAAAAAAAATCTTGATGTTACACCCATAACTCCTTGTACGAATATTAAATTATATGCATTTTTTCTTGCCATTTCATTTATTATTAGATTGAATTAAACCTACTCGCCGACAAAGCGAATAAACCACAAATAGAATACATGGACTTCTTTAAAACTCACTTGTTTACCATAGCGAAGCTTCTGGCGCTAGGTTTACATATCAGTATATATTTCGTTCATTTATAACCCGAATGCAACAAATTATATCATTTTAAAGAATTGTCTAATTGTTGCCACATGTTCCTATTCAAATACTATAACAAAGCTCGAACGATGTATAAAAGAAATTAAGCAAACAAAACAAAAAAGAAGAGGAAGAAACAGTTTCACAGCCTATCTCTGGATTTCTCATTTCAATGATTCAGGTTTTCATTCGCGACAAGGCAAAACTACATAGAAAATAAATATCTGTATTAAAAATTCACGAAGTAGTAAATCTCAAAACGCTTATTCCTCGAATTTAAATCCGAAATGATTAAGATGTTAATTGCAATAATAAAAAAGGCGTGATCATTGTTGTTGTGAAGCTTGTTCTCTAAAGTGCAACAATCCACTATTTTTCCAGTATCTAAAAATGTTAAAAAAAGCATGTCCACCATCGCGAAAATTCATTAGGCTGTTAGATGCACTTAAACAACTTTTAATGTTGATACTCAAAAAATATTGCATGAAGATTGACTAAAGGATAAAAACCTTAAACGGAAGATAAGAACAAACATAATTTCAATCATTTGTAAAGCAAAAAATGTTTACAATTTACAAACATATAAGAATAAAGAAAAACAGATCAATGAGCCGGGGTAACAGAGTGGTACCATATATAAAAACTATTTATATACGTTTGGTTCGGCGATTTGCAACCCAAATACGAGGGCACCTATACATGTTTATAGCAGCCTTATACAAAAAATGTCAAGTTCGAGGCTACTCGTTTTTGAGTATGCGAGACCGTAATACGTTCATAAGACGCCCATGAAAATTCTCTTCGAATCATTTTTTAAGCTTCTATACTTTTTTTGGAGGAAAGAGTGTGTTATTCGTCCTTACATACAGATATCACGGAAAGTAATCGTAAATTGCATTTTGAAGAGGTCAACTGGGATATTTTCGTTGGAAATATGCTGACCTGAAACTGCGTACAACTACTTCTCTGTTACTTCATACAGGAAGTTAAAAAAAAAAAAACTGCAATAACGTTCGTCCAAGATTGGATTCTATGCAGGAGATTGCAATTGTGTTGAAGTCATGTTTGTGTGAACTTAGAAACATTTGGTATATTCATTAAAGAACTGTTTAGTGAAAATGTCCTCTAAATTTCTGGTTTCTTTGTTGCTTCATTCTCAACTTAGAGCAGAAAAACATGCTCTGAAGTCATAACTATTTTGGATTTCCTGAAATATGTACCCTGAAACTCAAGCATTTGTCTTGAGTTTTCTAACTGTCTGCTGGCTATTCAGGAAGAGAACCATTTGCATGCCTTCGGGGGTGTAGCTAGAGTTTCCAGTGCCCGGGGACAACTGAAGAATTTGCCCCTGTGTGCCAAGAATGGAAAACATTTCATTAAAAAATTTCATAGCATCAATTTGGCGTCCCTTGAATCTGACTGCCCGGGGAACAGATGTTCCCCTTGCCCCAGCAGAGCTCGCCACTGCAGGCCTTTCTTTTCCTCACAGCTGCGTTAAAAGCAGCTAAGAGGAATAAAAACCTTGTTTAATTGCTTTATCCCCTTTCGAACCTAGGATGCCAAAGAATGGCCTCAGAGGGGAACAGGCGAGCCATTAGAGATTGGTGAGAAATAAATTAAAGAGGATTTTAGATATTTTTGTATTTACTAGAAAATATCAATAACTTAAATTTTGCTTGTAACTGAAGGTAAAAACCCCTTTCTTGTATTTCAGTCTATTTCTTGAATTATCTTTAAAGACCCAGCTAGAATTTCAAATATTTTAAAATCTTTCAATGACTGAAATATTACTGAAGATGATTTGAAAATATTTTAAAACCATTTTAAAGGGCTAATTCCCCATTTTAGCGGTAGAATTGCAAAATGGAAAAGTATGCTAGTTCTTGATTAGATAGTGTTGCTAGCAAATTTGTGAACCAATTAAACAGGTTGCTAAATCGAAGCAAACCATTATTTAAAACTACTGATACTATTCAAAAAATTATATATATATTAAAATGTATGCAAATTAAACTTTTAATTTTAATGTCATCTTATGGTTGAAATGGATTTAAAAATGAAAAGATTTTGAACTCAAAGAAAAGAGAAGTTAGATTAAAGCATACAAACCATAAAACCCGCATTGTAAGAAAAGTATATTGAAAAAAAAAATAAAATTTTAATTCAATAACAAATGCTATGTCACTTGATTAAACTTTTAGAAAACACTCCATTCACGGTTCATTTTACTTTACCATGGTTATTCATACGCAAAAACTTTTAGTGAAGCAGATTTAAAGAGTATTTAGAAACTAAATTTTATTGGAATTTAGTTTGTAAAAATTATTATGGGCCCAAATAGGAAGTCACTGAGAGAACAAATTTGGCACTCAGTGTTTAGTAAATGCTTTAAAATATAGAATAAATAAAACTGCAAAACAGAAAATAATTCATTTTTTGTTTATTGCACAGGGAAAAATTTAGAATGTATTTATACAATTAAGTACGTTTCTAAGCACAATTTTTTAATTGCAACAAGAAACCACATGCTTCCTCCTAGATCACCAAAAAGGTCATGGATGAACAAAAACTGGTCAATTCAAAATTTCACAAAGAACATTTAGAAGAAGGATATGAATATATTATTGTCTGGATTAACTTTGTAACGAAAAGGAAGATAACGAAAATAATTTAAAAATGGTTCGAGAAAAGACTAATTTTTCTTTAGAAAAGTTTGAATTAATTTTCGAGAAAGATGAACATAAGTTTGTAATACATAATATTTTTTAAGAAAAACTTCCAAAGGTTCAACAATTCAGGTGTTCTTGAACTTTTTAGTGTGGGGACTCCATAATATTTATGAAAATTTTGTAGGACTTCATAAGCATTGTGCAAATGCGACACACGCGTGAGTGAAACTATGATTCTTCACTGTAATCAGAGCTTCAACTGCGCCAGAGCCCAGCTCAGATACTTCTTAGTTTTGGGGATAAATCATAATTCTTGCTGAAGTGTATTGCAGAAGAAGACTTTTATGTAATGGAACAATTTCAGTAGAAATTTGATCTCAAAAATTTCATTTTTAGTAATAAAATTATATTAATCACTTACTAAATTACTTAAATCATTATTATTTAGTTTTTAATTATTTGTGAATTTATCATCCTTTATTATTATTATTCATCTTTCCGGATGTTTTTTTCCTTAGGCTTAGCACTTATAAGTTTAGAATAAGGCCTGACGTAAGATGTATTGCAAGTTAAGTCATTAATTTCAAAGTCAATGAACATTTGTCTATAAAAAAATGGATCCAAAGGTTTTCATTTTTTTGTTTGTATTGCCTTATCTTTATCTATTTTCAGATACATTATGTAAAAATTTTTGGTAATTGTAAGATTATTATAATCAAGTCGGAGAAATATCAAAATTGCTAAAATTTTTGGTGACCCCCTACTGCAGGTACCACAGTTTAAAGAACTCTGAGCTGCTAACTGATTATAAAAAAACCACATCAGGATTATCACAGACACCTTGACGGTCACTGTCCCAATCATGAAATGTCTCACTTGTGAAAAAATGCCAAAATACACCGAGAGTTAGATAGACAAAAGTTTTATTACCGCCCAATATGCTCGTTCTCCATGAAGACAACCCCTTATTTAAGAAGATAGCCTACTTGTGCTTTGTCTAAATTGATTAAGCATTATTAAGAAATAAACTGCCAGTGTGAACATATGAATGGAACTTTTTAACAGATTAATACATAAAATTCTGCTGATTGGTGTTTTCTTCTGTATGGAAGCTACATTAAAAATTTAACTTATCAAAACTATCCCACTCGTATAGCTAACTGCTGCCGCATGCTCAGGGTCCACATGGAAAAGTTCTCTTTGCAAAGTCACATTGAGAAAAATATAAAATAAGAGAGATAAAAATATCCCTTTAAAACGAAAAACATTTTTGACAATGTAAATTAATTATTTCTTGATACAGATGTCTAATTAGATGTCAAATAATAACAATTAAAATAATATGTTTAGTCGGCATACCTAAGTTCTTCAAGAAGTACCTACTTAAAATTTTGTAACCGGTGGAAGGCGAGCGCTATATAAACAGAGCACTTTGCGTCGCGTGCGCGCGGGTACCTGTATAACCCCAACCGATAAATTTAAGCTTAATTCAATATACACATATAAAACTTAGAAGTGCCAAATAAATGAAAAGGTATAAAATACACGTTTCTTAGTATATTTAAAGCATGAAATTAATTTGAAAAATATATTACGTTAATTTTACTAATAATGTGTATAGGAAAAAACTCTTACTCAATACAAAAGAAAAATCAGGTACAGACCTTTATTGGAATTAAACACATCTGCACAAACATAATTTAGAGTGATCTGCAAGTAAAATTTGGAATTTCCTACAAGGAAATTGTTGTTCTTGTTGTCCCTTAGCGCGAAGGACAATTGTACATCGCCTTTACCAAGCTTCATTCTCTTTGGCAATCTCTTCAGAACGCATCCTTTCTGTTGAGAAATTGATCCATTTTCTCTCGTAATTATCTGGGTAACATTTGCCTATTTGATTCCTCTTTATTTGGGGTTTACGAGAGATAATGCCAATGTTTTCAAAAACATTCGTCTACTTTTATAATGCAAGGGAGGATTTTAGTTAGACCATAAGTGACCACTCGCGCGTTTATCCAGCCGTCAACACACAGTAAAAAATCACCATAGGCACCTGGTGGTGTTTTCTAGCGTTGAATAAAGCGTAGGACATTTCATCAACAGTATCTACTCCTCCTTTCGTTCCATTGTAGAAATGGATTATTCTGGCTTACTTTGTTTCAGAGTTTAATCGATCGTGTAATCATGAGCATTGTAGGAAGAAACTACACATTTCGATTCTTGGAAACATATGATAATCAATGTCAGTCTTTTTGGAATCAAAAATGGAAGAATATACTTCTTTTTCTTTGTTTCTAAAAATTCAGCAGGAATTACAGCTATTTTCTTCAAAGTTCCCACTACAGTGAGTTTCTTTGTAGGAGCTCTTTTGCTAGCGGGGGTAACCTGTATACCAAGTATCCATGGTTATATCATCCCAGATCCAAATAATGGAGCACAAAGTCGTTTTACGATATCAGATGGCGAAGAATCACTTTTTGAAAAGGACCATCCGATTGTTTCCCCGCATAAATTCCATATGATATGATACATATGGTCCGTGGCATCGACTACGGCAAATAATTTAATTCCATATTTGGCGGATTTTCGGATATAACTGCGAAAAGCACATCGGCCACGAAATTCTCCAACTTGTATTCGTATTTGTAACATATCAATAACTGACGGAATATATTTATGACATTTTTATTGAAATCGCTGAAGAAATCTTCACAGCTGCCAGCTTACACTGTCTTCGAGCTTCGCATCGTTTAAATGGTCTATCCAAGCACTTAGAAGAAAAGTGAATAGTTTGTAAGAATTTGTCTTTCGGAATAATTCAATTCTGGCTGCCATCAGCGTCCCAAAAGGTCTTTTGCATTAGCATGAGAAGATTTATGAACTCCGATAATATAAAACCAAAACAGTGCTCTCATATCACTTCATCTGTTAGCGAGCATATCGACTCCGTTGAAAATTGGATATTTATAATAAAATATTGGTGCAGTCCACAATTTTTTTATAATATTGAAATATAATAAAAAGTTCCCAACTTTCAATTGGTTCCATAATACTTATTGCAAATGATTTCGGACCTGGTAAGTGGGTCAGAATATTACAGGAATGGTTCTTACCTTATGATCGGTTTACTTTTTCCAAACTGTTTTATTTTCCTATCTAAAGTCACTTTTTCATTAGATCAAGCGTTTTATTTCAGCTTCAAATCACTGTCGCTGCATGATGCTAAAATTCTTGTCTACTTTCATTGTCATAGCAGTATCCATTTATTCATCGAGAAGTTTCACAGTATCCAATAACATTCTCAAGTGTTCCATTTCTTTTTCATAATCTGTTCATTTTTGTTTGAGAGCCATTTTCGAACGAACTACAGTATAGCACACTGCAACAATCTATGCAAGCAAGAAGCTAAAGTGAGAAATTTCAGACCAAAATTGGTCACGGGGTTCCCAGGTACCCCCGTTGCATGTATGCGTAGCGTTCCAAGAAGAATGATTGCCCCTCCCCAAACAAAAGAAAACAATGCTGCTGGCAGGTGCCTATTGAAGAAACCCTTTAAAGTTAGCTACTGAGGGCCTGATTCATAGCGGGATAATAAAATTCCAAGAATGAAAGGTTTATGAGGCTGGGGTGATCAGTCACCCGCGCGACGTGCTACCGGGGTAAAGAAACTATGAATGAAAGACCCTAACCTGTGGTGGCCCCGGGGTATATTCTTTGTCCTATATCCCAAACCTTTCCTGAAATGAAACAAAACCATTTTGTGACCTGAATTCAAGGTCATCATTTTACTGATGAATCGGGAAGACCGTCGAGTGATTGCTTAAAATATTTTTCTCAACAATCAAACTGTTTGGTATGTGACACCACGCGCCCTTCTCGGTCTCTCATTTCCCTCACATTCTTAGTTGTAAGCATGGACACGGGCATCTAAGTTATGGTGTAACCAAATGGAAAGGTTGAGAAATTAGGTTAGAAGAAAAACAATTTCACAATGATGAATCGTTAGTGAAGAGAGGAAGAATTACAAATGAAGAACTGCCAACAGCACTCAATCATTCATAAAACAGACAGTGATACAAATACATGAATTAGAAAATAAATCAAATGAGGAGGAAAATATGTTGGTTTAAAAATGGGGCGAAAAAAAAACAAATCCAAATGATGTTAGAACTAGTTCTAATAAACCATATCTCAAAAATTCCAGAAATACTGGGTATTCAAAAGATACATCAACACTCATTGGATGCCTTGGTCTCTGCTCATTGACTAAAGACACATGATGGAATAATAGTTACAATGCATATTTAATTGATTCCAGTAGGGCCAGTTGTTACGTGAGCAACGAGCAAAAAAAAGATTGAATGTGAAATGTGAATCAAAGCACTTTTGTATATATGTAGTGTTTGCAAATACTCTCTCGTCAATGTTAAGATCGGTGGGCAACAGCTGGAACTGGAATGGATATTTCCATAAAACCAATTGTCCTGCAAGTGATCCTTTTCATCTAAGATACATATGTTTCGATGATATACGAGTAGAAGAGATGTTGATAAACTTGCATAAGACAATTTTTTTGAAATTCATTGTGAACTGACAGAAAGCTAAATTGTAGGTGAAATGTAACAACCGATGAAAAATTTAGACATTCAGGGGACAATTCATTAGGCAATATTGCCCAAAAAAAAAAAAAAAAACCCTGCCAAATATGGCATAATACAGTCAAAAGTCTTTAATCCGGATCTCAAAGCTACAAACTTTTCTGCACATGGAACACATTAAAGTCCGGAATTAAAGACTTTTGAGATTATGCCATAATTTGGCAGGGTTTTTTTTGGTCATGTCTTGCCTAACTGAACATCGTCAGCATGAACGGCTGTTGCATAACGTTACGCATGCGCATAATATGTTTTTACGCATGCCCCCTTTACTTATCGGCCGTATAAAGCTAAGCCACTTATCTATTTCAGTTAATTTGCAGATTGCGTGGTTCCTCCTTACTCTGCCCGATTTGGATCCGGTTTAATTATTTTTGCAGGAGCTGTTAGAGCAATTGTAGAAAAGGAAGCTGAACTTTTGATATGTCAAAAGCATTTCCAATTCGGGAGCTGCCAAAGGATCCTACAAACAACGCATGTTTCAATGTCCATCAAACCGAAGTTGCTTGCTGCAAAAAGGATAAAGGCAATCCTTTGTTTCTCACCCATTCCAATACTTATCATTTCATTCCACGCGCTCTGCAAGATGGGGGGGGCAATGAACTAAGTTGATCTGTCAGCCTAGCCGTATTTTCCAGGCAGATTTTTTTATTTTATTCGACTATAGTTCCCACTAAATGTAAGTATTCATCTAGATTTACTCCGTTTTGATCTGATTGTAAATCAAACGTGTCATTATCAATAGCACAAATACACATAAAATAGTTTTCTGGTTGCAATGTTCTAATTTGACTATAGAGTAATGTTTAGCTTTCGCATGCGTGCGTTGAAATAAATGTGTTATAAAGTAACACATAATATTAACATTTTTTTTGTAAATTTTTATACCTTTCGAAGTAGATCAGAATTGGCTCTTTATTTCAGAAATTACGGTTTCAAATCTATTTTTCATTTTATAATGTCTTCTGCATGCCATCTTACCATGATTTAATTGATGATCTATGATCCGGAAATCGAAGGTCCCGATGATCCAGATTAAAGACTTTTGACTGTATTATGTTTATTGGTTGATTGCCATTGTTTTATGCCGGGAAAAAAAGGGAAATATAACGTCTATCAGCCAAATGGACTTGCAGTTTGAAACAAAGCAAAGCCTATGGTAAAACTTATAAACCATTGTACAATTCTGGACGGAATTTGACTGTAGATAATTGGCATATGGGATAAAAACTATAGTCGAACTATGAGAAAGAATAAGAGAGAAATACCGCCGGATTTTCTAACAAAGAAACGGGAAATATATTCTACGATTTTTGGTTTCCAGAAAGAAACAACGATTGTTTCTTATGCACCAAGCAAAAACTGAAGTGTTGTCCTACTATCAACTATGCATAACGATAATAAAATTGACGAAACCACTAGAGTACTAAAAAAGCCAGAGATTATTTCACTTTATAACAGAATTATATAGAAGTAATAAATGAATTAACAGTAACAACAAAAACAGGATATTGGTTTGAAACTAAGCAATACGTTACTACGTAGTTTATGTTGTTTATTGATGCAAGAGGTCAATTAGTTTTTACCAAGAACAGATATGGCATATAAAACTAATGTGAAGAGTAATTAATAACTGTGTAAAAATAGTTATACTATAATTACAATTTAGAAAATTTGAAATTTAGATAGAACTTAATTAAATTTATTATTAAAATTTTGTGCACACTGCAGCATCTTGTTCTATTTTCACACACCCATTTCTCAGAAAAGTTGAATGTTAACCTTCTAAAACCTAAAACCGGGCCAAAATTTCTCAGAAAAGCCTTCACCCGCGGCATCCATAAACAACTTTTGTCCCCTCTTGACGATTTTTTCCTAATGAGAAAAGTCGTTAGTTCCTCTCATGGATGTAGTAAAATTTACATGTTTGTTGGATGCTGTTCCATAGATGGGTTGCTAGATTTCGATTTTGGATGATTATTTTGCTTTCATTTAAATGAGTGCTGTTAGAACAAAATGTTATATGCAATTTTTATATTTCTTACTATTTCTGATCAATCTCGGCAATAATTTTGGTGAATTTTAATAACTTTGTTTTCACAGTTTATTACATATTTTCATTCGCACATTTTCGTATTGAATTGAAAAGTAAACAAAATTTTAAAAATATTAATAATCCAAACTAGCTTAAGTCTTTGCAGGTTGGAAATGCAATTGTTAGTAACATAATTGCATTAACAAAATACTGGAAATACAATTTAATGAAATATATAATAAATTCATAATAATCTCTATTACATTAGCTGATTAAAATGAGATTCAAAACATTAGATTTTTGAGATGAGATTGAACCTACACAATACAGCTTTTACGTACACTACAAGCTTTAAAAATCTATCTGGCTTTTTTCGATAAGGTTGTTATTATAATATAAAAAGAAACTCAAGATACATGGTTGCCTGTTCATCATTTAAACTTTAACAAATATTACAGTGGACTACCAGTCAAAAGAGGTATATCTTTAACGAGAATTTTTTCTTTGTAAAAAATGGGCTTTTGTTTATGTTAGCAGCGGAAAAAATCTGTGACATATACGTGCAATCATCAAAGTATTTTTCAGTACAGTTTTTAAATGTTTATATGAAGAATATATATATCAATTTCCTTTCATAGGCAAAAATTTTGCCTAAAACCACATTAATCCAAAGGTTGAAGTCTATTTTCATTTTTCACGAATATTCGATTTGCCCGTAATATATGTTTCTAATTTATTTTAGAAGAGTAATCTTTCACGTTTTCAAAAGAAGAATGCATACTGGGTGTTGACCTTACAGTGTAGTAAATCTGTTGTCATATTTCCTTTGCCAGTAATGAAGCGATTGCCCTGGAATCTTTTCACAAAGCAAATTAAAAAAACTGTTTTACGCCAACTTTTGCACACAGTATCTTCTCAATGTATTTTTTAAAAGTGTGAAATTTTCTCTTTGACAAATAAAAAACATGAATGGGCAAACTTAATTCATGATACAAACTTTTGAAATGTATAATTCCTCGTAATATAAAATATGGAGAATATGGCATACAAGCTTTTTATTCACAAATAATCCCCGCATATGCCAATTTGTATGTACTGGTCGATTGGGAATTATATATGAAATAATGTCCGATAGAAATAATAAACCAGTTATTTCAATACTTTTTCTTTACAATTTTTTAAATATGGGCCCTTCAGTATAGCGGTAAAGGTGTTTGAACACTTGTAGCTCGCTCAGGTTTGAATCCCTTCTAACGGTTTGATCCTGTTTTTGTGTATGTAATATAAGCCAGCTTCCCTTAGAAAGTCCTTTCGCGAAAGCATCCCTTCCTTTATACGGTAATTGTTTGTGTGCTTTTTGATGTAATTCTAAGCGAACAAAAGTATCCATCAAACCCAGAGAACAGGTTGAATGTCATGTGGAGTTTTTCTATCAGGAACTTAATGTGATCAATTTCTCTTAAAAGGTTTACACAAAGCAATCCGCGCCGTAAGCAATAGCATTTGCATGCTTTTTCTCCGTAATCCAATCCTAATTCTCATACATTAATCTCATTAGTGCACCTTATTCAGGCAAAATAACACTTTTTTTTCAAGATATTTGTTTATTAACTGGTCCGAATTTCCTTTATCCTCTTGAAGGAGTATAAGAATTTAAGCAATAAAACTGGCCGAAATTTTTACAATTTAACAACTGATGTTTTGATTCAATTTAGAAGTAACACGAGCTTTACTGATATTTAAAAATATTTTTAGCGTACCTCAATCCTAAAAGAGAGTTTAAGTAAATTGATTTTATTTAATTTACAATCAATGAAAATATTGAAAGCATCATTGAATGATGAAAATCACAAAAACTATTGGCTGCATATACAATTGTCTCTATTTATCTCCTGATAAATCAGAAAAATTGCCTACATACTAATAAGCAACTGTGAAAGAGTTAACAGTGCTTAATGGTTTTATGTCCTTCCTCCCCCAAAAAAAGGGTAAAATAACATCTTATTATTCATACTTATAAAAGAAAATAACAATAAAGCAGTTTTACTTACGTATTTTCTCGAAGGGCATTAAAATCTAACATATTAATCTAAATCTTATTTGCTATTATAAAAAGCATTAAATCTGATAATTTTAACAGCCTGCAAATCAACCGACGTTTTAATCATAGCAAAAGTTTTAGTAACGAGAGCACTGTCAATAATTTTTAGTTAGCAACTAAAATTATTAGACAGTGCTCTACGTTTGAGAAAGAGATGGCTTTATTTGATTTTTAAGTATATTAGTGCGAGACGAACCTGCAGTTTGCCAAAATGTAGCCAAACGATCAGAAGAAAGAAAACATGTGTACCAGCGCTATTCTGAGCAACGACAATGGACCACCAGAGATCTACAGATAGGCGATTCTCTAAATAGGGAGGGGATGACTGGTAATGACAGTTGTAAAACCACAGCCGGCATTAAAACAGAAAAAAAAAAAAAAAAAAAAGTCATTTTCCTGGTACAATCGCTGTACTGCCGGTTTTAGGAGGTTAACTATAATTCATTTACAGTTCTTGATTTTTCCATTTCGTTGAGGTCTGAAAGGGAAACATAATTTGGAATTGACATTTTTGAGAACGATTGCAGCATGGGAAATCAATCCTTGCATCCTCAAAATTCTGATGCATTCTGAAGCCATTTCAATACACCCATAAATTCTAGGACAAAAATTATGAGTGCAGCTCCAGAGCAATTAGAAAAATTCTTTTCTTCTGATTACAGCTCTGTCAACAGAATTTTCTACTGTCTCTGTCATGAGATCTGGTAGCCAGCTGTCCACTACTGACCTGCAGGCAACTTGCTTGCAAATGTCAGAAGAAATTTAGAAGCTCTTATTTAATAACTTCTGCCTCCACTGGGAAAAACCCTCGATAAATGGTAAATAACTAGCAGACTGGAACTTCTGGGGGAAAAAAAAAAAAAAAACTCTGTGAACCTCTAGTTTTCAGAGCGAACCAATGAGCATCTTCTTTGAAATTATTTACGTATAGCTTAGAATTTTAAATTAATTAAATACACTACTTTGCTTTGTGTCAACTAGTTACAACCAGCAGGTTCTTATTCCCACCAATGTATTGCTCAGTACATTTTAAGGCCTGTACGATATGAACGTGCTCCAAACAGACATAATAGCGAGAGTAGTTCTTGACAGACAACATCAGGTGGGCATTATCCAAGAGACTTGACATTGTTACCATTGCAATCTCTCATATGGGATGGAGGCTCCATAAGGATTTTAAAAGGTTCTTCCAAATTATAAAGCAATTTAAAAACAATACAATTCTTAATAATTTATTTAATATACCTAATTGATATTACCGCTTATTCTTACAGCAAAAGTCGTTAATTTCGGACACCCATAATCCGGACCTCACGCTAAAACTTCTGCGCGTCGCTAAGACCTCGTACGACTGGTGCAATGCTGTGCAACCAACCGCAGAATACATTTTCGCGTGGCGCGTTTTATTTATAACGGATGGTATAGGCTACAAAAATTATCTTAATTGTCTATTTCATTAGTGATGATTGCATTGTTCTTAATTTTCGAATTGGATCCGCTTATTCTTTTTGTAGACTGTAAGAGCAATCTATAAAAGTAACTTGAACTTTCGATTATGTCCAAATAGAATTCGATTCTGGACTCCCAAAGGATCGTACAAAACGAAGTATGTTTCGATGTCCATCAAACAAAGTGGAATTGCTGCTGCAAAAAATAATAACGACATGAAAAAGAATTTGACAGAGAGGTGTGTGAAAAACGAAAAATTTCGATGACAAGTTTAGTCGGTATCTCTCGCACAGCATTAACGGGACTTGGAAACATCAGAACTTGTAACTGAACAAAAAATTATTCTGTTTATAGACGTAAAGAGAAAGTAATTATCACATAAATGAAGCAACTTAAAAACTTACATTGAAGAAATGTTTAATACAGTAAACAAATAAATATTAAGCTTTTTTTTTTGTAAAATTTTGTTACCACCCTTTAGATCCTAATGTTCTTTAATTTCATAAATTACGGTTCCTCTTTTTAATTTTTAAATTTTGTCTGCATGCCATCTTACGCGATTTAAATTGATGATCTATAATCCGGAATCGCCGAAGTCCCGACGAGTCCGGATTAACGACTTTTGACTGTAATTATTATGAACACCTGTAGCATTACAGAATCAACTGAAGATATTTCGGTACTTGTAATATGTGATCTACTACTTTAAGTTATTACCTTATTATTGCCACCACCTTAGAAAAAGTCACCAAACTCGGGCAACCATATCCACTGTAAGGTGCAATCTGAAAATTCACCTAATTACCTTTTTCTTTTTCTTCTATTAAACATCTATAAGGTGGATGTGCTAATACAAACATACCTTTTCAATGGCAGCATTAAAATTGGCTGTTGTTTCAGTAATTTCTTTTTCTCGCCATTTCATTGCATATTTGAATTTAAAAGTAGCATGATGTAAGAAGTAATAGTACTGTTCTGTTATCAAGACTGGATTCAGAAATGCGAGTATATATGGATGGCTGTGTTCATGTATGCTTATAGATATACCCACATACATCCATTTCTGAATCTGGTTTTGGTAACAGACGAGCACCAACTTAATCAATTGAAAGCAATAAATCATGTACTATATGAATATCAATATTTATAATATCAATAAACTAAATGATATATCTGTACAGACCTATCATTTAGTTTTTATTAGAAAATACCTAATGCATTTTTAATTTTACTGAATACTCACCATACTTAATGCACATAAAAATGTCCTCCACCCAGTCATCTGTTGCACAATGTGGCTTTTTCAAACAAGCATTTTGCTTCTGAATTTCTTATCAATAAAACTTTAATAATTATAATCTTTGGAGCTACAATTTGACATAACATACTTAGTGCATTTGATATTCTGATTTAGTCTGAGATTCCTACAACAATATATTTATATTAGTAACTTAACATTCAGTAACGAAATGCTTATGATACCTCCAGACAACCTTAAGTCTTTGTTCTTTTTGAACTAGGGGTAATTTTTCTTTTCCTCCCTAATGATTTTTGTAAAGCAATCAGTGCTAATCCAATTAAATGCCATTTTTTTTATTAACTAATGCAATAAAAAATATAAAATTTTCCTTTATCTTTTATCTCAATAACAGCAAGTATTCCGAACATTTCAATTTTAACTGGATTATGATAACAAAAAGCATATACAAGAGAGAATGAGAAAATAATTAAATGACACAATTACATTTCACATCAAACTTCTATATTTTAAACTAAGAAAATGAAATACATTGCAGCAAGATGAAAGGCGTGTTCGCATTACAGTAAACTAGTAATTTACACATTAATATTACATTAAGAAATTCATCAAAAACACATTTCATCAATTCATACAGAAGATTTAGTTTATTTGGAAAATGTAAGATAAGTGAACATGGATTACTCACTCTTTCAAAATCAAATAATGCCAAGTTATTAATGTGCAAAGTTAAATATTAATTGCATAAAAATGAAAAATTATTTTTTCTTCATACATTTCTGAAACTACAATAAATGTGCTTAATTACATAAATTCACTTTCTCTTTGATGAAATGAACATAGAAGACATGCAATAATTATTTATTAGAAGCTATGATTTAAAGTTTTAACAAAACAAATAAATGATCAATAGAATGCAAAAAATATTAATCATCTATTTAACTCAATACTGTGAACATACTTTTTTTTTAGCTATCAAATATAGTTATTATTGTATTACTTTAAATAAATTACACTTTTCTATTCTTACTATTTTATTTTAAACCATATTTATGATAACATTTATTGAAAAAGATGTAATATTACAGTAACCCTTCTTTTCTTTGATCAACGTATTCTTTTTTAAAAAAGTAAAAAGCATTTCTGTTTTCTGTAACAGATTCCAATACTTAAGTAAATTATGCATCAGAATCTGAACCTTCAATGTCACTGTTGTAACTGCTTTTCTTTGGTCGAATTTCTGCAGTTGCTTTTTTTCCATCTAATATACGAAATGTATCAACATCATTATCACTATCTTCCTTTATAACTGAACGTCTTGGACTTTTGGAAATTGACCGTTTTTCTGAAGTTGGTGATAAGGATTTTTTGCTTGATCTTGATCTTCTCTTATCACTATGTGATTTATGATATCTTGAGCTACTAGGTGTAACTGACCTCTTAGATGAACGCTTGCTTGATTTTCTTGGAGATCTTGAACGATCTCGTGACTTTCGATCACGTGAGCGATTATATTCTGGGCTAGATGATCCATCAGATGGTGACCAACTCGATCTTCGAATTTTCAAACTAGGAGATCGTGAGCCTTTCCGTTCTTTTGGAGAAGATCGCAATTTACTTGAAGATTTACGTTCAGATCTGCTAGATGGTTTACTTGGAGTTGTTGATCTAGATCTGCTTTTTGCCTTACGTTCAAGTTTCTCACTCTTTTTTTCTTCATAATATTCTTTCTCTGAGTGTTGAACATTTACTTCAGGAACAGACTCCGCACAATTTTCAGAACATGGTAAGTTTGCAACATTCATTTCACTTAGTTTACTACTTCCAACCTCAGGTTCATCACAAGGAACATTTATTGGCTTTTCTTCATAGCCAACAGAGGATGGTTTTGATATATCAAGGGAAGGTTTATGATGCTGATCATCATCATCATCATCATCTTTATTTGGTGATAATTTATTCTCCAGATTCTTCTTTTTATCCAGTGAAGGTTCCCTAGAAGTTGATCTTGAACGTGTACTTCTTTTTTTTGAACTTCTTTTTTCATCAGTTTTTGAACGCGATTCTTTTCTCTCTGAACGCGATGATTTACTTCTAGAATGCGATCTTCCACTTCTCTTTGGAGACAAATTACTTCTGGATCTTGATCTTTTGCTTCTTTTAGAGTGCACAAGCCGGCTTCTAGAACGTGATCGCCCATTTCGTTTAGAATGAGATAGCCTACTTCTAGAGCGAGACCTCTCACTTCTTTTGGAGCTTGATAATGCACTCCTAGATCGAGACCTAGCACTCCTTTTAGAACGTGATAAAGGACTCCTGGAACGTGATCTAACGCTTCTTCTTGAACGAGAATGCCTGCTTGTAGATCGAGAACGACGGCTTTTCTTACTGCGCTTGCTTTTTGATTCGCTACGCTTGGATCGAGATCTTCTGCTCCTAGATAAAGAACGATCACTTCTTTTAGATCGCCTTGTTTTGCTTCTTGAGCGAGAACGCTTTGGTTTACTTCTTGAACGAGAGCGCCTGATCTTGCTTCTTGAACGAGTGCGCCTGATCTTACTTCTTGAACGTGACCGTCTTATCTTGCTTCTAGAACGTGATCGATGGGATACAGAACGCTTACTTCTAGAGCGAGACTCTCGACGCCTCGAAGAGGACCTTTTTCGCTTAGCCCGAGACGATCTATCTCTGGAACGTGATCTTCTTGATGGAGAACGCCTTGATGCAGAGCGAGAACGCCTTCTAGAACGAGATGATGAACGCCTTCTTGAGCGGGAAGAACTTTTCGCACCACTTATTTCTGGTTCAACAACACGTGCTATCAAACTTTCAGCTTCTTTTAATCGCTTCATAGCTTCTTCGGTATCCTTCTCTGAGATAACTTCAGATTCTTTTGGTGGCTTTACAATAGCTGAACTGGAATGTTTAATCTTTAGTTTATTGCCTTTTAGTGTTATTCCATCACACTGAAGTGCCTTCACAATTGAATCCCGATCAGTGAACTCAACAAATGCAGACTGAGTCAAATCTGACTCATGACCAGCCATTCGAAGATATTTAACTTCTCCAACCACGCCATTTATAAAATCAAGCAACTGATTAGCTGTTACCTGTGGACTTATATTTTCAATGTAAACAGTTCTTCTTATTTCCTCAATGGTATTAGGGTCATGGTCTGCAGATAACGGTGGATATTGAGGCAATCCTAATATATCTAAGTTTGAATCAACAGAAGTAATTACCAAATTTCCATCAACAGCTGCAATATCATTACTAACATCTTTAAATCCAGAAGATAATAAACCTGGTAATGCTGATGCAGGATTCATTAAATCAAAGGCTGTATTATCCTCACTTGGTATTGTATCTCCTGGTATAGCAACCACAACAAGAGCACGATCTATAAATACAGTATTTGTTAAATGCAATGCAACACGAACACTCCAAGATTCTGCATACTTTATGTAGCACACTTTAAACTGGGGCTGTGAAACAGTTATAGTAGGATACATTTTGATATCTTTTATTTTTCCCATATAACCAAACAATTTCTTCATCTGTTCCAAGGTAGCAAGGTTAGACACATTACTAACCTGCGCTATAAGAGGTACGTCATCTGCCATTCTAACAAAATCGGATTAAGGAAGTTCAATTTATACGAGTATTTTTGGCTCAAAATATTGAGAAATAAATCGCTGTTCGATTCTCTAGATTTTTTTAATCACAAGTCAAATTAACAGTGTCAGCTTTCTATGGTTACTAAAAAAAAACTGATTTTGTTTTCTTTATATACTGGAAACGTCCTATCCACAATTATACTTCTGGCGGCATTTTGAAAAGCATTCACTAAAGAACAAATAAACAAAAGTTCTCTTGATTTGACATATAACTCAATATCAAAAAGATATAAAAATCCTCAAATGATACAAATCGAAAGCTTTAATTTACTTAAATTATTATATAATTACATTAAATGTGATTTTCAGTTACCTCTACTCAAGCCATTCCACTAACTCTATGCCATTCCACTAAAAAGTGAATGCCATTCTTGTTTCAGAAACTTAAGCATATATAATGCAGCAATTTTAATGTGTAAAATACAATAAAAATGCTAAAAATTCATTGGAAATAAGGAAGAAGACCTTAAAATTTAAAAATACGAATGGTTTTCAAACGAATGTATGATAGAATACAACGCTCGAAGCTTATTATAGTGCTTCTGGAAAGTCTTACGCTAGAAAATTTCTTTACAGTAAAATATTTAAATAGTTGCTCAGTTATTCAGAATGTATGAAACACTTCCATAAGATTCCTTGTTTATATTACCGAAACGTAAAACACTTTCCGTTCCATAAAAGCTATAGAATATTTGCATGGCTTTTATAAAATGGAACAGCATCTCTGAACATACAAAGTTGTATTACAACCTCGAAAATTCCTTAATCGACTTTTTCCGCCGGGCTTAAAGATTTAGTTCGTGCAAAATAAGACTGATGCTTGTTTTCTGTTGATGCAGACATATTCTAAGAGATATGAATACTGTCAGGTACTTTCAATTTAAAAGATTAACGACTTTTCATATTCTGCAAAAGTCGTGCATGTCTGCCCAGAGTAAAAAGATTTTTAACACTACACCTATATAAGCGTCGTAAGCACCTTTGCTGATACAAGTCACTCTGCATCCGAAATTAAAATGGCTCAGTTTTATTTTGACAAAGTGAAAGAATACAGAAACGCTTCGGAAGATGTCGCTTTTGAAGACCATCGAAGTTATTTATTGTCTGCAATAGCGTCTTTAGTAGGTCTGCCTATCTGGGGAAAAAGAAACTATTATAAAATAGGCTTAGCTGATCATAAAATAAAAATATCAATTGTAAAAACACAGCTTCAAATAACAAATTTATGACCATTAAACAATCTTTATTCGAGTGAAACCGATAACCTTTCCTGAATGGATTTTCCTACGAAGAGATCTTAGGTACTTTTGAAACAAACTGTAGGAATTGGTTGTGGCAGATCGATTAAGATTATCCCAATGTCTTTAGAAGGGATCCTGAATTTGAAAGGAAAAAATGAGTCCTAGAACTAGAGAGAAACCGGAGATGAAAGGGGGCTCGGCGCGGGCGAGCCATCTAGCGTGAGCGGAACACTTCGTTGGGCTGTTGGTGCCTGTCTATTGGAACCGGTGAACAGAAGGGGGGGGGAGGAAAAGCATAGGGAACGGGGAGGAAGGGGGGACGAGCGGCGGTCGGGGAAGAAGCAGACCGGACAAGACTGGAGCCGTAGCGCAGCCCGCCCGGAGAGGGTGCCTGGGGAGAGATTAAGGAAAGGGGACGGAGAGGAAAGGGGGGGACCGACAGCAAGTAGGGAGGGGGCGGGAGGGGAACCGGGGGGAGGGCCAGATCGGAACCGGGGGGAAACGGAAAAGACGGGGAGGAGGAGATATGGGACGAGACAGAGAAGGAGACATTGAGAAAGCGACCAGAGCAGGTCGGAGGGAGTGCTGGATGGTTGGGAAAAGATAGTATGGTATTGGGGAGGAGGCAGGAAGATAGAAGGGAATTGGGAGCTGAAGGAAGAACACACGGGGAACGGGGAGCAGAACGAAAGAGGGCGGAGGTCCAGGCCCGCCGGAAAGGGACGGGGTTGAAATAGACAAAAAGGTGGAAGTAGAAGGGGGAACGAGAAAAGGAATGACAAAGGTGGGGAAGGAAGTGACAGGAGGGGAAGGCCAAACGAAAAAACCAAAGGAGGGGGGGGGGATGAAGGGGAACAAACGGCCAACAATAATGATGATGGGTGGGGGTAAAAAAAAAAAGCTGGAGGAGTACTAAACGGTGAGATCAGACATTTTCAGACAGGTAAACCGGATGGGGAAGCCATGGTTGGCAGAGGAGAGGCGAAGGCAGTGGAGACGAGGGGTGGCCGTTGGGTTGAGGCCGAGCCCGAAGCCGTTCAGAGGGAAAAGACGATGACATTTGTGGGTAGGGTGGCGGGTTGGGAGGAAGGGTGTAGGGGGCGTGAAGAGGAAAGGGTCGCCATGTGGTGGTGTGGGGTGGGGGGTTTCCCAGACTGGCTGTAAATAACTAATTTACAGTTAATTTGGAAGTACAAAAAAATTGTGGATCATTTGGTAATTGCCATGTATTAATCATGATTTAGTGTGTTATTTGGTAAAAGTAGTTTAAACTAGAATTTATTTTTGTGTGATATGATTTAAAGCATTTACTACATAAAGATACACTTTTTTTTACATATATTCATTCATATTATATGATTTTATGATATGTTCCCATTAGACAGTTTTTAATTTTGCTGTATTGATAATATACTATTTAGCAGGAGTATGGCTTTTTGCTATATTGATAATATATCTGGCAAGAAAATATTTGCTAAATCTTCTAAGAAGATGCCGCCAAATTGAGATGTTGTTTACATGTCTTAGGCTTGGGCATGTCTTTTGATGATGTAATATTGGTTGTGTAGAGATTCTTATTTGAAGAAAATTTAAATTATATTTTAACTGAGTTGAAATGTTAGGTTTATAATGTTATTTGCGCGAATTTTTTTATTCCAGATCTTTATAATGGTACCGTGTGAGATTTTATGAATCTACTTGTGTACTATTGTTAACAATTAACACAAGTTAATTTCAAAAATCCATTATTAGAATTTACAAAACAATTGAAAATATTGAATTAATGATTTAAAATTTATAACCGTAACTGCTCATAACAAAGAGAAGAGTTGAAGTAAGCATTGAATTACAAGGCCTGTTCAAAAGTATGTAGCTTATAATGAGTAAATTTAAATTGAGCATCTGTGGTTTTGAAATTCTATTTATGTAGTTGGATGACTTGCAGGAATGATTTTATATGATCTGAGTTATGAATAACTAATCATAGTAAGACAAATAGGTTGAAGCCATGGATGGTGAGTCATTTTTCAGAAATAATAAAAGCAAATGTATTGCCTGGATCATTTGCGATTTTTAACTCTGCCTGTAAAATTGTTCATCTGCCAAAGTGTTTGAGATCGTACCAGATATATTCGCCCAAAGCCAATGATTGAAGGTAAGTTTTATTTATTGTTATTGCCTAAAATGAATATCAGATACAAGCCAGATTGGGGATATTCATAGTTGACGACACGTGTACATAGTAAGCGTTAAATGTTGATATTTTTCATTTTATTGCAAACTTTACTTTTTTTTAAACTCGAATTTATGAAGCTGTGTAAAGTTTCTCTTTTGGTCATTTGCTCTGTGTTTCTGATTGCTATCTGTTATTTTTAAATTGACCTATTTAAAAATTTTTAAAACAGGAACCTTCTTAAATTTTCTTTACGTGGGAATGTGTGTTGAAGTTGCAACTGTTTTAGGAAAATCGTGATCATGGCTGATGCTCAGTGGCAAGACTGTGCCCAATGCCGAGACAGTGTTGCCAAAAAATTTTCAACTAAAGTAGCAAAAGAACACTAAAAAAGTCACAAATGATATCAACGATCATGTGACTTGTCACCTCATAGTTAAGCATGCTCACATGGCCTCTATTGGTTCTGTAAGTTACAGATTGTATTTGATTGCTAGTCTTTTTAATTTATTTTAACTTTAACAGAAATTTTAAAGCTATATTGCTCATTTTCAATTGTTTAAATAGCCATATTTCCTTTAAATAAATTCTCATTTAATTTAGGATTTTCTATGTTATAATGTGATATCCATTCTAAGACATTCTTATCTTAAACATTCGCCTCACGGTAGACTGTTAGTGCTTCTTCTACACTATTGGTTTTGAGTTGGCATTAAGTGTCTCCCCCCCCTTATTGTGAACTTTATGCTTTTCAGTGAGTTTTTTCATTCTGTGTGGTGGATCTGTTCAGATTTTGATTACTTAAGAAAATCTTGTTCTTTCACTGTTAAATTTATTTGTGTTGCTATTCAGAAAATTTGCTTTGATTTTTCCATTACTCGGTTTATATCAATAGTATAATCAGGACTATGAATTTCATTTCCTGAATCATTTTCATTTTCTGAAGGTGCCCAATAATATGACACGCAAGTTGCAAGTTCTTTGGTTTGATTCATTATCACCATTGAACTGGGGGGAAACTGACTTCAAAATAAATCTCACGGGGGCGAGGTAGGGTGGTGAAAGGTCTCGAAGCATTTTTTTTTTTTTTTTTTTCCTTCTTAATGATGGATGTCACAAAAAATTTGCATAAACACAAATATTAAAATTTTAGTAACATAAGCTTGTGAAAAGTTGCAAATTTGCAAAAAATCGCACGATCTGGCAACACTGTGTCGAGATTGGGTGCAATTCTGTCTCTATTTTATTTAAACAAAAACAGATAACTGTGTGCAGGGAAAGAACAATTCTATTATATATTGTATATTATGTGTAATGTATGATTTTTTTTATTTTTAATTTCTACTGACATATTAATTGTAAATTATATTTGTAATCATCATTTTTGTATTTTAAATTGGGTGAGTTTGTTGATCATGGTGATTCCCAGGCAATCAGCGACTAAGGGTTTTAACCTATAGTTGGCTGGTGCAATATGCGGTAATTTTGTAATAAGTGCTGATTAGCTCCGCCACACAGGCGAAAAGTTAATGCATTTTTGAGCTGGTGAGAAATGATGCAGTAACAGGAAGAAATGAGGAAGTTTCTGTTCTGTGTTGCCCTTGTTCAGTAATTTTTTCGCATTATTATTTTAATACCATAGTGTTTGTTATTGTAATTGCACTCAGTTTTATATTTTCACTTGAACCATTGCCGTATTATTATTTATTTATTTATTACAAATGCCCAGATGCTATATGCCCCATATTATATAACGTTCATGTTTTTTATTTCTTATCTCCTTTCTTTATTGTGAGAATTAGATAGTTTCCGATTACTGTTGAAAACATAATGCACAAATGGTGGCACAGTCAAAGATCTTAATCGGACTCTCGACTTCGGGCGATTCCGGAGTATCGATTTTCCGGATATAGATCATCAGTTTTTAAATCTGGTAGTGGCATGCAGAAATTCTAAAATTAAAAATATAAAACTTAGATTTATGAAATAAAGAACAATTGTGATCTAAGGTATCAATTTAAAAAAAAAAAAAAATGCTTAAGATTTATTTGTTTACTTTAGTAACATTCTTCAATGTAAGGGTTGTTTTAATATAAGTAAGTTACTTCATTTTTTATGTTATAATACATTCTCTTTAATCTAAAACGATGCCGCGGCGTTAAAGATAAACAAAAAGTTAGTTAAACAAATGTTAAGTTTAGATAAACAAAGGATATGCCCTTTTCCAGTTTTTGCAGGCAATTCCATTTTTGTTTAATGGACTTCGAAACATACTCTCGCTTTGTAGATACTTTACTTCTTAATAATAATATCAGAAATTCTATTTGACATAATCAAAAGTTCAGCTTACTTTATAAAATTGCTCTAACAGTCCCTGCAAAAAATAAATAAGTCGATCAAATTCGAAGATTTAAGGAACAACGCACTCTGCAAAATTAACTGAACTTAGGAATTTTAGCTTAGCTTTATACTGTCTGTTATACATAACGGCGCCTTCATACATTTATTTTGAGCAACCCGCATATTCAACCGCCGTAAAAGTCTACGCTTCAGAGTCACCGCGACGCATGCCTAACGTTTGTAGCTTTGAGGTCTGGCCATTATGGGTGCCGAATTAACGACTTTTTGACTGTCTTACATATTGTTTGCCTGTGTACTGGTTCGGTACAAAATGAATGCACAAGTCCGATAAAAATTACAAAAATTGATTATTATCACAACGAAATGCTAAATTTCTTTCCTAAAATATCCCATGGCAGTAGTAACAATAGCTCACAGTAGTTATCTTTTAACTACTCAACGTTCAATAAATTTAATCAAAATGGCTAAAGAAAGCTAACAGTCAACAAGAACAGTTTGTCTAAAAAACTCACAAACTACTAACTACCACAACTGAGAGTTGTCCTCCTTGGTTAAGATTTTAAATCGCGCGCAAGAATTTCTAGTACTTACTTTCTCGAAATCAAAAAAAGAGATATTTATTAAATGTTACATGCACTGCTCTGTATTTTCAAATTTCCAGCTTACTTCTTATAATAGTCGACCTCCACTGCGCGGTAAAAATAAAACCATTTAATTAACAATTCACTACCATGAAGCTTATTTAAAACCAATCCATAACACTCCCCCTTCCCAAGGACTGCACTCCCGGGCTACAATCCCTGGACAGCAAGCAACTTCACTGTGCTCATGCAATAATAAGCAGTACATTTCAATAATAACCATATGAACAATTAAATACAATAAATAACACCAATCAAATGAGTCAAAACAATCAATACAAAATACAAATCAATAACTAAATACAACATTTAGAAACAAAAAAAACCTTTGTTCTACAACATTTACATTTAAACATTACGTACTATGGCCATATTAATTATCTAACCTGTCGTAATGAACAACTTTTAGGAAGGTTCAGAATTCGAAGAGCGTAGATCCGAACCACGACGTCATTCACCTGTTAGACTGTGTACAGACCAATCCAAGGTGACTGTAATTTCGGACAGAATCCCTTCCGTCATCTGATTCCCAACCACACCTTGTCTCCTTCTGTGAATTGATGTTCATAGCTCTTGTGTTGTATCGGGTCTTCATGTTGTCCGCGCCAAAGTTACTCGCTCTCGGTGCAAAGTGTGCATCACTTCAAACGCGGGCGCCTGGAGATCTTGAATATATTCCTCAGGCGATGGAGAGCATCAGGAGGGTGACCAAACAGAGATCACAAGGCATCGATGGTCACTACCGCAGAGCTCAGTTGATGGGGAAGCCAGTTCGTTACAGACAGCACTGCGAAGCCATAAAAACAGCGATAATTTCTGACCCAGTTCTGTTTGGTTTCTAGAAACCACTACTGAGAGGTTATTAAGGATGTTTGACTGAACCTCTCTACCATGCGCGTCCGCTGGGGATGTAAGTTGTCGTTGAGTTTTGGTCAATGCAAAGTAGTTTGCAAGAGTGCTGTTTATTCTGTTGACGTAAAATTCCTTCCCTGACGGAAAGGTACTGAAAAGGCCCCCCGACAATGTATTGTATAGCACCTCATCTACTGAGACAGCTCCTGATCAGGAATAGAGACCCGTCAAGGCCCCTGGGTGAAGTAATCATGACAAGATCTGCAGTTTTTGCATCATTCAGTTTCATGGCAGAGGTCCTAAGATGTCAAGCGATACTTTCAAAATGTGCACCTGGCGTTGTAACGTTGCACATCCTCGGCTGCGTTTTCCCTCGGTCCTTTCTACCTGCACACATCGCAAGATGGCACCACTTTTTGCACGTGAGCCCTTGCATTAGTGGTGTAGCGGTATGGATGTAGATTGATCGGGAGAAGATTTCTCGGTATCGATTCTAGGTTTGTGTCAAACTTAGTTCGATCCACGCAGAAGACGAGCGGGAGCAAACAACTTGAAGATTTTAATGTGGACGGCAGCATCTTCCCTTCATTGTTTATTGTCACATTCTGCAATAACTCCGATGTATGCTCTCTGAGAACACTTTTAGGATGTGTACTCTTTCTTCACTGGTGTTACTGGTAAATGCTGCAACCACTTCACCTTCTTAATGACTCTCACGCTCTCCCTCTCGCCTTCTCAGTTACATGGCGACTCTAACCGAATAACCGTTCTGATTGGTCGTGTTGTGCTAACTAGTACTCCTTTTGGGCTTTCATTTTATTGGAATATTCTATGATGCCATGCTTAAATTTCTATTTTCTGCTCTGGTTCCGGAATTTCAAAAACCGGGTCTTGCGGATATTGAGATATCATCTTGAGCTATAATTTTGGGATAGTTCACATCCATCATTAAATTCCAAAATAGGTCTATTCCTCAGATGTGGAATGCAATTCATTATTTTTAAAGTCAAGGAAAAATTGTATTTCATTAGAAATTCCACCGATTACAAGAATCATTGACTCTGCTACAATGCCGTGTGGATTGGGTAAGCGCCACTGCCAAACTTGATGTTAACGTTATTTTTTTCCGTCGATGTCGATCTTCTCAACCGGACACAGTCTGGAGGTAAGCAGGGCGTCGTCCAGAAAGTTGTGTTTCCTCCCGTTGTTAGCCAATCTTTTGGGATCATGGTGAGTGTTTGGCTCCGTAATCCTATTGTCATTTGCAGGGAATCCATTATTGTCCTATTATGAAAAGTCCCATTAACTGCACCTCTCACTGCAGAACGAAACGCTTTAAACTGGGCTTTTCATTATCTGGGCAACCTCCTCCCCGCGAGATGACCACTATGGTTTCCCCTGCGGTTTGTTAGGACCGCTTAATAGCCGGCCCTGGTTTGTTCGATGTGTCCGTCACACCGCAGTTCCAGCACTTAAGTCAGTTTCGTCTTCACCAGATGCAGCTCAAGGAGTGTTTTGGTTGCATTTGGTTAGTTAAATGGCGAGACAGCGTGGGACTTGATTCCCCTGCTCCTGGCCTTGAGCAGCTCTGACTGGGTGGCGTCGCGCGACAAGTGGCCTTGCTGGGCTGCCTCGAATTCGTGGCATATACACTAAAGCACTTTTCAATCGTTAACATCCGCCATTCGCAGTGCTTTCTTAATTTCAGGTCCACGATCCATCGATGAAATATATGCAGCGCAGGATTGCTCTTCGGGGCTCCATAAAGGCAGTGGACCGCTTTCATTCAAACATCCGTGGGTGAGTGTCTTCTGGAGTGATTCGGCGGGCTTCCTGTTGACGGTAATTTTTAATGAAGCCTACTGGTAGTCCTTTTAAACAATTCTCGTCAAAAACGCAGCTCCAATGCGCCGGGGGGTAAAACATAAGAGCTTCGAAGTCAAGTCCTTTGGTTTCCTCCAGGAAGCGTCGGCAGGATATCCGCTATGTCCTGCTCTCAGCAAGCGGCGATAAGACAGCCTTAGTTTGGGAATCCCATCCCATCCATTTGCATCCGCCACTATAGAAAATTGTTTTTTATACACTTGCCAGGAGGTCTTCCATATAAGTGGATAACTTCAAAGGGGCGATCAGGCATGGGTAAATTTAAAACCCATCACTATTGTTTTCCTGCCGTTCACTACGAATTGCTTTAAAAATACCACTTCTTTGGCTACGGCTGCAGAAACCCATCATCATTGTTGTTCGGTTTTGGGTGTTGGAGGCACCAGACGCTTCTTCCTTCATTTTGTTCCTCACAAGCAAAACTTTCCCTTCTATAATTTTCTTTTAAGCAGAGAAACTCGTTCTTCGATGTCTTCTTTTCATCAACCGAAGAAACTTCGTCTTCAATTTGATTTTTTACGAAAGAAAACTTTTTCTTCAATTGTCCACTTTAGTTTCACTGTGTTGCATTCTGCCTCCATACTTCAAATTTATTTTCTAAATAGCAATTCATTGCTTCCGTGACCAGCTTATACGGCTTTCATTTTGTGCCTTACTGATTCCCTGGCCAATGTTTTTCCATTTTTTTCCTTAACGGAGTGCGGCCCCCGTTCCATCTTTTCTTGAGAGGCACAAATGCAGTCAATCATTTGCCTGAATTGTTCTTCCACATCGTCTTGTATGGGGCATTCAAAACCTCACTCCTACACCAAAATTTTTTGCGTGCGTATGGTTTTTGTTCAATGGAATGCACAAGATTCCGAAGAAACATGAACAAAAATTTATTATTATCACAACAAATATGCTTTAATTTTCCTAAAATATCCCATGCAGTATTACAATATCTCACAGTAGTGTATCTTTAAACTACTCAATGGTCAAAGGCACTTAATTCAAAACAGCTAAAGAAAAGCTAATATCCGCGAATTCGTACAGTCAACAAGAGCAGTTTTCTAACAACAACAACTAGTAACTTACCCACAACTTTATTTTATTTCGAGGTCTAATTCACCTCAGGTAGACAACTACTTTGAGTTTTTTGACCGGTTCAATCTGGCAAGTCCTATGAGGTCTTCACAGTTTTTAGTACATTAGGTGCACTGCACCTCGCCCAGGGGCGTGACATTAGAACAGGGCAATCAGTCCGGCGAAGTCAGCTGAATATACGCAAATTGGGAAATTAGTACTTGGAGAACAATATCCCAGCATCAATTCCCATGCATGATGCTTCGTCGAAGTAGCATCAGGTTACTGAATATGGTGCGCAGTCCAGCAGCGATCAGTAGTAGAACCACGAGCAGTGGCGTGGATATCACACAATACAAACAACATCCCTTAACACATATATTAATTCAGAGTCTCTAGCCTGCTTCCAGCAAAGTAGAAAAATTTGCGCAGTTCACAGTCTATAGTTTAAAATAAGGTTAGATAGAGCACAAACACAACTTCATATTTACACTATTTACATGTTTACATCACCACCGCCATATGTGTGAATTGAACCGAGGCTCCTTCTTCACCACACTGTCCACCGTAGGGTCATAATTACCGAGTTCTCTTAGCGTGTGCACTGGAGAATATAATCCATTTTTTGTGAGAAGTTGTGCGCCTCTAGAGGAGTTTTGTTTAGGAATGGGCTTTATTTTCAGTCTGCAGATGAGCTATTTTCGTACAACCAGGGCGCGTTATGGATATCTCTCAATTTTGTTTGGAAGGACCTTCTGTTTCTCCTAGCCGTCGATTGCAATTGCCCCACCCTGGGGCGCGTAGAGCATAACTGGCCTAATCAGAGTGAGATAGATCCTGCGTTTGTAGAGCTTTTAAGCTCAATTTTCGGTTTTCTACCTATAACAGTATAAAGCATCATGAAAACTCCGTTTGCTGTATTTACTTGGTTGGTTATGTGCTCTTTGAAGTGAGCCTATCATCTAGGGAACTCCAAGTACGTTCCGGACGAGCAAACTGAATCACATATCATTCTCTATTTGAGATCTGTTTCGTAGTGACATTGTGCTACTTTGGTATACGGTTGGCACGGATTTTTGCGATTTAACGTTGGCGCGATTTTTTTACATCGTCAGCCATCTTGACACCGCTGTTTTTTACGCATAGTAACGTATTCGAACTAATAAATAAAAATAATATAATATCGTTTAAAAGGAATTGATTAATTTTTGTTGAATTCTTTTTTTAAGATGGCAGGCAGTTTAAATAAAACATTTACTAGAGTATAAATACTAAAATAAGGCTATTATTACTTTTCCTATAGAAAACAGAATAAAAACAAAAACAAACCGCTATAAAACCAAGTGCCAATGGTTAATTAGATTAAAATATTACTGAACTTGAATCGCGACTTAAAAACATCCTACTACCAACATTTAAAAGAATTAGAATATTATTAGAATTCAAATACGTTATATAACATATAATTAACATTAAACATATGTGACAATATATCTCGCAATTTTGAAAATAGTGTTTATGTTTTTTTAACAAAAATTAAGTATACAATTATAAAATAAAAGAAAAATATGTACTTACGATTTTTTTTTGATAATTTTAACCTCTTTTTATTGAATAAGTAAGAACAAAAAAATCTAAATATAATTGAATCGGTTTCTTTTACTTTCTTTCATCTGTTATCCAAATACTCGCACTCATGTGTAGTGGCCCCTTATTGCTAGAAATATTATTTTTTATTCATATTCTTTGTTCATATAGTTACGTATTTTATAAAATAACTTTTAATATTTGTTAATATTCATATTATATTGTCTTTTTAATATTCTTATGCAATAAGTATTTTCAATTTATATGTATTATTCTTTATGCTGATGGCAACTTGTTCTAGTTCTGATTCAGATGGCTAGGTTTGGTTTCAAAACGTGCTCGTGCGGTCGCATTTCGATAGCTGAAATAAATGCAATAACTTAGCTATTTTGTTTATAATTTCTCTGTTTACTAGTCCATAAAATTTAATTTTAAACATTAAGTATCCAATGCTACATCGTGTGACCCAATTAATTTTTTCGAAATGTCACAAAGGCCTTCTGAAACTGCTATTAAAGATACGATCAGTCCCCGTGGAGCTTCATAAGGTGAGTGGTAAATAGCTCCTTTTTGTGATTGATAAACCGTAAATATGGTTTTTCAAGTTGAGCTCATCTCAAATTAGTATATCGTTTCAGAAGAAACGCAAATTTAATTATTTTATTTCACACAGCTTGAATCTAAGTTCGTCGAAAATATTTGGACATTGGAACGAACGATAGTCCCAAAATTTCGGATGCTAAATATTAGGTTATTACATTTATTCAAAGAAAGTGAAAATGTACGGATTAAACGTTGATTACTGTACGAACTGGAGACAATGAACCAAGCCAACTTTTGCAGAAGTTGAGATCAGTTCTAACTACTCACAGATGTGTCTGAAAATCTAATCAAACTTTATGCTGGAGACGCTACCTGACCTCCATCAAAATATATTATAGGTAGTGAGAAGAATGTAAACCAAGTTAGCGTCTAGGCAGATAAAATTAGTTAGAATCGGAAACAGAAGTATGTAGTGCAATGCTCCTTCCGTTCCCGCAAATATTTGTTGCAAAATTACCTTTCTGAACAAAACATGATCAAATAACCATCGCTCAAGCACAGTAGACTCGGATTACGCTAATTCCGTTCACGATCTCGAAGGCCGATCTCGGAAACGATATGACCCTCTGCAAATTGTGTTTTTATCACTTTCGTTTGGAGCAAAATGCATTTCAGAGAAATGCAAGCCTCCTTGTCTTGGTTAAAAAAACGATTTTCAAAAAACAGGAAAACACGATCTATCTGCAGTAGGTTCTCGGCAACGCTGCTGGCAGAAAATATGGAAGATTGTCGCCAAATTTCGTTATTCGTTCGTGACGCGAGATCAATTTGCACGTTTCTCTTATTGATAGCTAGCTACGTAAGCATAATTCCCTTCTACTTCACAGAATAATGTAAACTGAATATAAACTGTAATCAGCTAATGCACAGATATTTCCACTTATGGCATAAAAACGCTACCTCTTGATTTTGGTTACGTCGTTATTTTCAGTTTCCATTCATAAGTGGCTGATGTCACAAAAGGTATTTTAGGACTGACTTTTCTTCACAAATCTAAATTTGCTTAATCGATATAATAAGACAAAGTAATTGATGGCGGTAACACGAGCTTTTGTGTCCATTGTGGATTTGGTCGCTGCTATTTTCCAGTGATTACTCAGTACCACTTTTAAAGTAAATCCATAAAAATTTTCGATTTCCTGTCGAAATATATATCGAAAATTTCTAAACCTCAAAAAATTTTTTTTTTTTCTCACAAATTAAACATAGTGGGGTGGTTACACATTTATTACGACTGATGGTCAACCCGTTTATTCAAAGACCACGACCGCTCGATCCAAAACGCTTACTATAGCAAGAGGAATTAAAATTTAATGCTTGACTAGAAGAATTCGTCCTCAAACTCCCAGTGGTCAGCCCGCTTGCACCTTGTTACGAAAAGGATGGTTCATATCGTCCTTCGGAGACGACGACGAGTGAAGGCGCAGACATACTGATCGATACACAATCCTTTCGCATTGAAGATTTTCATCATATTGTAAGAGTACAAATATTTTTCTAAAATTGATTTATTCAAGCTTATTTTACAAATTCCCATTGCAGAAGAAGACAAATGAGAAACGGCTATATCACTCCTTCAGTTTATACGAATTTAATGTAATGAGTTTCGGTTGAAAAATGCTTCTGGCAACGTTCCAAAGAATTATTCATGAAGCTTAGAGGATTAGAATCGTTTTTTTTCCGCTATTTAGACTATATACTCTTGCAATCCAGTACCCTTGAAGAACATGAAATCACCTTAAATTAAGTTTTCGAAAGATTACTACATTTTGGGTTAAGGATTAATGTTTCAAAATCTTCTTTTGGCCTGTTCCCCAAATCGGTTTCTAGGCTACCTAATACAACCTAAGGGTTCCCTTCCTTGCCAGAAGATTTTCCAGCTATTACTAACTCAAACGACCAGAAACAATTCATGAACTTAGAACTTTTGCTTGGAATACTTAACTTTATCGTCTTATTAAATGATGCAGCGAAGAATCAGCATTGTTTCCATGTATCGCAGGGGATCTAAAAACGATGGACAAACGTAAAATCGATGGACTTGAAGAAGCTGAAAAAAAAACAGTTTGAAACGTGCAAAGAATACCTGGTAACACGGCACTGTTGTCTACTCCCAATTCTAATTACCGTCTGCGTTATTTTACAGATGCTTCGATATGGCGATGGCTTGCAGTTTTTGCAGACAATAATGAATACTCCCTTGAAGCCATAGCATTTTTTTCTAAAAATTAAGTGATCCTCAAAAAATAGCACCTATGTAGAGACGGTTAATCATATATCTTTCAAGTTAGACCCTAGCCTTATCTAGACGGAGATATTTCCAATTTATCCATATCACATCCCGTAATATTCCCTTCGTCAAAAACTTGACAAGCAACACCTAGACAGCTCGCCAACTTCTTACAATCTCCCAGTTTTCGGACTGATATCAAATATGTCAAAGTAGAATAATATTGTTGCAGATACCTTATCTAATTTAAGAAAATTTTCATCGTTAGATTATGATAACTACTGATGAACAACTCAGATGAAGAACTGCAAGAGTTTGCAAACCACTACTTCCTTGAATTTCAAGCAATGTTCCTACTTCGGGGAATATTGTGGTGGATCTTCAACTAAACATGTTTCGCCGTATATTTCCTCGGCCTTTCAGACAACAACGTCTTTCACGAATTCATGGTTTATCCATCCAGGAATAAAATCGACTATGAATTAATGACATCACTAGTCCTTTGGCCTAACGAAAAAGATGTACAGTTGTGGACAAGAACCTGCATTCCCTTGCCAAAGCTAAAATCAGTCGGCACACCAAAACAAATTAGGTGTGTTGAAGTACCCACCCACCAGAAGATTTTCTGTCATCCATATAGATCTCATAGGACTACTTCCGCCATCTAAAGGAGTATTTATTGTCTTACTTGCATAGATAGATTTTCGAATTGGATGGAAGCAATTCCTTTAACAATCTTTCCGCTGCGAACGTCGCAAAAAGCCTTTTAATAGCAACTGGATTGCGCGTTTCGACCACCAAGTAAAAACTCATTAGTGAATCGTGGATCCCAATTTAAAAGTGCGTGACATTACGAGCTTTGGCCAAAATCTGTGGCATTCATTTACAACACACTACTTTTGCTACGGCCTACCACCCCTCGTGTAATGGGCAAAGTTTTGAGCGGCCCTTCACATCGAACCTTAAACCCAGCATTAAAAGCCCACAACAACATATCTGGACGACACGTTACAACGTACTTTTGGGTTTGCGTACTGCTATTAAAGAAATACCAATCATCGATTGCACAAGTAGTTTATGGCCATAGTCTCCGGACTTCCTGGAGGGTTTTTTCAGCGAACCAGTAGCACAGCACGAGACTTTTGCTAATAAACTCCAGAAACAGATGGAAGTTGTTTTGACCGAGACATTCCGGTAAAAATTCATCTGAACAATATTTTCCATACATACTTAAAAACTGTTTCCATGTGTTTCAGCGAATAGATCGGGTAAAAAAACCTGTGGACCGTCTTATGAAGGACCAGTTTCCTGTTACTTGATCCACGGAGAAATATTTTAACTATTAGCGAAAAGGAAAACATATTAATGTATCCCTGGATCGCTTGAAACACAGCAATATATTTAGCTGAGAAAAATTCCCAGTTGATACAACCTGGACGACAGTAACTTGCAGAGTACCGGACTCAAATTCCGATGTAATCAAAACCTTCTCGCACAGGCAGAACTATACGTTACCTTTTAGATCGAGACGGACTAAATTATTTGATAAGGATTACACTCAATACTATTACTATTCTACCTATGCTCCTCTTCGTAACGTAACTAGTTTACTGGTGGGGGTATTGTTAGTGGCCCAGTTATTGCAGGGAGAAATAATTGATTTTTTATTTTCATATATGTGTTTCATATATTTATATGTTGTAAAATTACCTCATATGTTGTTAATATCATATTATATTTCTTTTATGCTGAATGGCAATATAGTTCTATTTATATTTAATTTCTTTATGCTGAATGGCACTAGTTCTAGTCTGATTCATGATTGCTAGGTTTTGGTTTCAAACCGTTGCGCGTAGCGTCCGCATTTCGATAGCGGGAAATAAAATGCAATAACTTAGCTATTTGTTTATAATTCATGCTGTTACTAGTCATAAATTAATTTTCAAACATTAGTAGCCAAGGCTAACAATTGAAGAAGCAATTACGAGGTCCTCCAAATTTCCTCTTACTCTATTAACAATTTATAACTAAATCTTGATTATGAAAGACAGGTTGGCCAAATAAAGTTTCAAAGGGCAATTTTTTTTAATTCCAATAACCAATAATTCTGGTAATTACCAATAACAACGTCGTCTTCGAACTGAGATATCCCTTCCATTTGAACTCCGTATGAAATTCAAAATGATCTAAATTTTTAGATGGCGCGGTAATCCAAATTTCATAACCATCACAATCCGGGAGCTGATTACTCCGCTAAGCCATTAAAATTATTTAAATCATCATTCATAATAAAATCATTTTTAAAACAAATGCAAAATTAAATTTATTTAATATTTAACAGCCATAAATAATGTTTTTAAACATTAGATAAATTTATAGATATTAATAAAACCATTACTTTTAGTAAGTGACGTCATTGGTACATCTCATCCACAACATAAATTGATAAAATTATTATAACCAAAAATTGGGTGCTACTTTGGTAACGGTTTGCTCGGATTTTGGCAGTTTTGGCAATTTTTCTTCTGGCGAGTAATACGATTTCTGGTAACCCCTTTCTGATAAGTTATTTATTGTACCGATACTTTTTGACATTTTATTTAAAAAAATATGCTGTTATTATGCATAAATTCTGTGTTTTAAATTATTATGGCCTTCTAAATATTACAAATCATTTTAATTGCATTTTTAATTTGAAATAAATACAGTTTTATGAATTTTTATGCTGTGGAGGTGTACTCAATGGACGCGTCACGTTTCTTTAAAAGTAATGTTTTTTTTTTAATATCTATAAATTAATCAATGTGTTAAACATTATTTATGGCTGTTAGAATATTAAAATACAATTTAAATTTTGCATTTCTTTTTTTAAAATGATTTTATTATGTATGATATTTAAATAATGTTATTCTAGGCTTGATGTAATCATCTCTCTGATTGGTTAGAAATATTTGGTGCATTAAATACGTAAATCAGCTCCCTGATAGGTTGCTGAAAATTTTGATTACCGGCGCCATTTTTAAAAAATTTAATTCTACTTCGAATCCTTCAAAAATGTCTCCTTCAAGATGAATGTTGTTTTTTGATACGTACGCAAGAATTTGTGGTTTTTCGGAATCAAAAATTGTCCTTGACACCTGTTTTTCGCCAGCCTGGCTTTCTAATCCAAGATTTATTATATTCTTACAAGGGTCGAGGAAAATTTTTTGTGAAATTTATGGAGGAACGTCGGCTAATTGTTTTTTTCTTCTTCTTGCTTGCAATTGTGCGAAAATGTGATCACAGATGAGAACCGTTAGAAGGCCGATTCTGAGACTGCCGTATATGATATTGTGGTCATTTGGAAGAATCACCGCTGTACCTGTAAGAAATTTTTTAGATATTCTCCTTTTTTACCGACAATAAACTAATTGCTGTCATTTACTCTAGTGTACGAGCGTTCTTATTTAACTATTTTACACTTTAATTTAAGTAATATTTTAAATTCTTTTAACTTTGGGTATATGGTTTTTAATTCGATTTCAATTTACGTAATATTTAATTCATTTGAACGTTGGCGCAAATGTTTTGGTAGGGTTATGTTTATTCTAATTTCTATGCTATATGAAAGTAAGAATTTAAACCCTTTCTTTAGTATTTGATCTCGATTAAATGTATATTTATAATTCTCTCTATAATATATAATATATATATATTTATTCTATATACCGTATTTAAATTAATAATATTCTAATCCTTTTTAAAGGTTGGATGATGTTTTTTTATTTCGATATTCAATTCATAAATTTTTATTCTAATTAAACGTGCAGACAATGTTTATGTAGCGGTGTTTTTATTCTCTTCTTTGCTATATGAAAGTAAATAAAACCTTACTTTAGTATTTTATACTCCTAGTAACTTATTTATTTACCTTGCCTGCCACGTAAAAAATGACATTTCAACAAAAAATAATCATTATTTCTAACGACGTTATTTTTTAAAGTGTTTCGAATACTTACAATGCGTAAAAACAGCTTTTTCAAGATTGCTTGACGTTTGTAAAATCGCGCCAAAAATTGCGCCAACGATAAATCCCAAAAAATATCCGTGCCAACGGTCTATTCTACCAAGTAGCCCGGACCTTTCTTCTGTAGCGACTGAATTTGGACATTTTACATTTGGCGGTATTATTATAAGTCTCCAAAGTTGACACAAGCAGCTCTATGTGATGTGAAACCCGTAGTTAGTAAGAGCAATTTGGGGCTTTTAGAGATTCCGATAAAATCACTCTGTCATCTGCAGATTTCATGTTTTAGCATGCAGTGGGATGGGTAAATCATTAACGAAAATGTTGAATAATTTTGGGCCAATAACAACCCTTTCGTGACCCGCGGGCATGAGTTTCCTTCCGGAAAGGGAGTCTCCAACTCTCACCTGGAAGGTTCCTCTTTTGAGGTAGGAGATGATTACTTCACAAGGCCTGACAGTAAAAAGAAAGTTATTTATCTTGTAATCAGTTCCTTCGTGCCAGACCTTGTCGAAGGCTTTCTCAAGGTCTATTAAGCATGCTGCCACACCAGTCTGGTGGGAAAAAGCTCTCGTGTAACTCAACGATTATTTAGTACTTGATGGGTTGTAAACTGTGGGTTTCCGGAAACTCATTGGGCCGTGTCTTCAGATCCAATCGTTTCTAGGGGGGTTGTAATTCGGTTGTTTAAAGCTTTCTCAAATATTTTTCCGATAACCCGGAGAAGGCTAATGGACGATTACTGTCTGCAGAGTGAGGGGTTTTTTCCCCGGCTTTCAGTATAGTGATAATTAATCGAGTGTTTCACCTGCGAATGGTTAAAACTCTTCCTGAATGCAGCATTAAAGATGTTTGTAATTAGCACTATCCCCCTGGGAGGAAGGCCTGCAACACATGCTGATCCGTAAACCTTGAGCTTTTCAATCGACTGAATGTTTAATGATAGTATGGACTTCTTTCGGGAGATTAATTTTATATATAACCTTATTATCCCTGTTTTGGGGCATGTTACGACTTGTGAACCGCCTCTTTCCTCTTCGTTTCTGGGGGTTGTCGAGGGGTTTGGGCCTAACGTCTCCTCAAGTTTTGTCTCTGCGAACAACATTTGCTATTCTTCTTCTTTCAGAATATGGGTGGGCATCCCAATGTGACTAATTGAGCAATGGAATACTCTCTCTTTTTTCTCACGCATTTAACAATTTTCCCACATAGAGCTTGTATCGGATTGCTAAATCTCTAAAGATTATCCCACTTACTTGACCTGAATCCCAGATGCCGCCTGAATGTTCCTGTTGAGGTAGTTTATAAGGCCTTTTTAAAGTGAAGGGTTTGCGTGAACATTAAACCTTTTCCTAATTCTATTTCTTTTCCTTTATGTTTGCGAGAAATATCTTCAGGGAAGTTTATTCCTGAAGGTAATCTCTGCAAGCATACGAAAGAACTCTTAATCGCCATTTGAATTTGTTGGAAGTCGCGAATAAATTTCCACTTTCAATTTCCCCGCGTGTATCTCAGATGGGGATACATGCATGTTCCGTAGTTTTATCTGTCAAGCTGGTCCAATTCACTTTAGTGTGTTTCCTCGTAGGGTCAGGGTAAAAGCCTTGAAAATCAAACCTACTGGCTAGTTTCTGACGACAGTTCTTTCTTGCCTTCTAGTAGGGAGTCTGATTAATCTTTTTGAATATGCGATATCAGTCTGTCTTCGCCACTTGACAGTAGAAAGTGTAAATTCACTTTGGGGTAACTAGCTGTAAGTTATTTGCATAGATATATATTTAAGCAGACTTTACCATTTCTTTCCCCACGCATCCTGGCCTCCACAGGACGATCTTTTGCATTTCGATCCCCTCAATATGTAGGGAAATCGTCGACATTATGAGTCAAAGTCCTGTAAGTTTGATATCCTCCGCGGGGGGTTTTGTACGCTGCACTATAATTAATTCTCAATGGTCGTACGGCTAGCAAGAATTGCAGTGTATTCTAATCTCGTCCGTCCCCCCGGTTTTTTCCGGTAGCTTGATAGTGTTAATGTGAATCTCTTGTCACAACTGGCAGAACCCTCCTCGGGTGGTCCTGACCTATCGGCTTCTAATAGAACGCTTATAACCGGGGATTTTGAACTATCACAAGGCTTGAGATTATTCCTCACTTATCAACATAAGACAATCATGAGCCGATTAAAAAGTCCCGTATTCAAGTTTCTTGATAAACACATTTGCATTAAAAGGGATTCCTTAAGTATGAATGCATCGCAGCGATCAAGATTTGTCACGTGACATGGTTGTTAGAAATCATTCATATTTGAATTGTATTCGATGGCTTCCAGCCGACTTCAATTTTACACCCATTAGGACTTTGCCTGATTAAACTTCGTAAACTGTTCCTGTGCCTTCCCTTTGCAAAGCTGCTTTTTGAACCAATCAATATTTCTCTTCATGTTTCGCCTTTCGCCCAACTGGGGCCAAGTTTGGCGTTTTTCGTCAGTTGTTTTTCCCCGGCAGGTGTGGGAAGGCCCTCTTATTCAAAGTAAAATCTACTTCCTGCTCTTTCGCTGAGATTGGGGTTCATTTCTTTTCTTCGGATTAGGATACTTTTTCACATCCCTGTACGACGAACTGACCTTCCACTCACAGAGCGCCACATCGTGCCGTAGTTTCTCCTGGGAGTTTGCAACGTGAACGTTTGCATGCCAGCCTGCACATTTCATGCAGCGTGTCCGTAATGGCAGTGCTCTCCCTTGAGTGTCCATAACGCAGGCACCTGTGACACTGTAGTACAGGTCAGGCTTCTTGTCCTGTTCTGACTACGACATCAAGTCCTCGAGTTTTCCAATTTCCAAATCTCTTTCCAGCAGCATTCGCTTGGTTTCACTAGAAACAAAGGGTACTTCCTATCGCCTACCCTATAGCTGGCACTGCCTCACTTTTTCCTAAGGTAGTTTTTAACTCTTCAGCAGCTCGGGTTTTCAATAGCTTTCTACGTCACGTCGGGTAGCTTTTTATCACGCGTTTAGCCGGTCGATCTGAGGTATTTTTAAAAGTGTGGAAAGGGATTCCTTCGCTTGCGACATGCCGGTGATCGCGCTATTAAATCATCAGGGGTTTTTTGCTCGAATGGGTAGGGTATCTCCTTTCATTCCAGCTTTGTAACTTTGTAAGTTTAATCTTCCCTCTATTCCTCAATCCACAGTGGCCACTGACTCGTCCCTAACCACGATTGGGGGAATATGGTTCCGTTTTTCTTTCTGGGGGCAATAAATTCACCCTTCGGTATCTGCACTATCCATTTTGGCTTCATTGTCTTCAATCCTGTAAATCCGCAAAGTATTTTCTGAGGTGGTTCATGTATCTCTGTCTCAGTCGCGTTCTTTTTAGTATTGCGAGGGCAATAAATCCGCCTCAGTCTACCAACGTTTTTCTTTTTTAGCTAGAATTTGGTCCTCCGCTATTTTAGGGTTTCCTGCGCTTGCATATTTAGCTGGAAATCACTTAACTCTCTGAAGATGTCTGAATTCTCTCAGTACCGGTCTCTTCAAACCTATGTTTTCTAATTTATCTTCCATAATCATATTATAAATCCATTAACTTTCCTTCGGTAGGTACGGATAACCCGTTCATCTGATATTTCCGTAATCATCTATCTCTATTTCTGGCCCTGGCTAGCTCCAGAGAGAGAGAAACTAAAAAGTATGATAATTTAATATTTTCAAACCTATACTTGAATTAAAAAAACACAACAAATGTTAAACAATTGTTAAACACTTTAACTCCTATTAACACCTACCACGAGCCTGAGAGTTTCCTCCTTTTATATTTTTAAAAATCGCGCGCGAGAATTTTCCAGTACTTTCTCGAAATCATAAAAAGAGATTTTATTAAAATGTTACATGCACGCGCTCTTGTATTTTCAATTTTCCGGCTTAGCGTTCTTTTAATATTCGTCCAACGAGACGTCAACGGCCGCTCACTGGGCGCGGGAAATAAACCATTGAATTAACAATTCCAACTAACATAAGCTATTAAATGCAAATCCGTACAATATATTAAATGTTGTATTAACTTAAATTCTTGAAGTGCGAAATGAGTTATTCTACTACTTTGCGCAAATTCTGCAAAGTAAGTTAATATTAATTTAGTGCCCTTTACGTACAGATATCAGGCAAAAATATCTTTGACTTGTATTGCGTTAGCGGTTAAATGGATATATGTTAAATATGATGCGGAAATTTTTTCGCGAGTACAATACTTCCTTTTAACGTCGTACAATAAGTAAAAATAAACAATCGGCATAAGGAGCATTAGTTTACGAACTAATAACTAAGATAGAACAGCATTGCTAATGAGGGGGATAATGTTTAGTGAAGATAGCGGTTGCGCATAATTATAAAGAAGCTAAGCTTAGCGATACGGATATTGAAACTGTGATATATCTGGATATTTAAACGATGTAAATAAATTTAGAAGACTAAATTCTAGAGAAGTGTATACAGGTAACTTATTGTTTGATAAATTACGGGCGAGAAGAAATGGATACTAACCACATAGCGCTACTTCCTACTTCGTGTGGAACTGTCGCTTGAATCGCAAACAAAATTAATACCCGCAAATGGCCTTGGAGCTCTTTTCGAGAAAAGATTGTGCAGTTCGCCCGGCGTAGGGCAACGATTTGAGACACTGTAAACAACAACAAATTCACATGCTGTAAGATAAATTTAATTAGTTAAAGTTACTTTTTACTTTCCGATGGAACCTGCACTACAAGGGTTAACATTACAGCAGAAAATTACGAGAAGGTTGTGAAATATAAAGATCGCTTCGGATGCAGGAACTTTCAGTAAAAGCACATATTTAAATTAATTTTTCATTTTTCTGGAATCTAATTTTTCTTGCATCCCTACTAAATTTTCATATTGTCAAAACCCACCATTATCCTTTTGACAGGGTCTTTTAGACTTGGTCAACTTTTGGATTCCATCCACATGCTTCGGACATTCGTAGTAGAATGATTCTCAATAGGATATATTCTCCTGAACAGGACGAAAGAAGTTCTTGGTGTATTCACCTTTACGAGCCGTACATTACCGTCTTTACTTGAAACAAGCTCGGTAATATAACCTAAAGGCCAGTTAAATCTCTTTTTATTATCAGTGCCCACTAGAATAATATCACACACAGCCACTGTGTGTGTTAGTTTTTTACTCTTCCCTCGTTGAATAAGAGCACCTAAGTTTCCGAAGAAAACGGTTTTTCCCTCATACTTAAGTAGGATTTGTTTTAATTGAGTCCTCTTAGATAAAGATTTTTTGGTCCTGCAGCAGTCAATTCGGAACACTGGCCAGTCATGAATATCTTAGAGAAATTGTCATTATGCATCCCATCCTCGGAGATATAGTCAAACTTTGAGTGTTTGATACGCTCTCACAGGGTCTGTGCCAGAGTAGTTTGCCATTTTTTCATAATTTAGACGAAGCCTGTCTTCCCACTCTTTTTTTTCTTTTATTAGTCTCTCCCACAACCGCCCCCACCTGCGACAGTCAGTGGGTTAACTCAATCAACGATTGACGACTCCATATTCTGTATACGGTTTTCACAATCTAGCTGTTTTAATAGTTTTGCCTGCTGCTCCAACAAAATTAGAGCCATTGCCAAGCTATACAATAGTGCATCTTCCCTGAGAGTGTAATCTTTCTATAACAATTAAAAAGTCGTTTTGTGGAAGCGGGCGTAATACTCACCTATGTATTCTCTCTAGACACTGCCATAATATCAACACTCAACTCTTTCTGTTTTCTTTAGAAACAGAGGACCAGCCATGTCAATCCATGTAGCTTGAAATACCGCAGCATCTTTTACACGATTTTCATGAAGGTTAGCACATATCGCTTCCATGCCCCTTGAATTATATCTTTTACAGATCGTGCAATTAGCCACAGTATTTTTCACAGTCTTTCTTCCGTTAAGAATCTAATATTTTTCTCCAAGCAGATTTAAGATTACCTGACCACGTGCGTGACAGTCTCACATGAACAGAGAAAATCGTTGTTTTGAAGAAAGGACCAACGGTTTTGAGAAAATCATCACTATCCTTCTGTAGATAATCTTAGTTTACACGATAGATGCCATTTTGCAAACAAGGGATTCTTGAATTCACAAGCAATATCGGTAACGTGCCTCGTGAAATTCTATTGCATTTTCAATTTCTTATCTCATGCGATAAGTATTTGCACCATTATGCTGTAAAACGAAGAATCAGGCGACCATACGTAGTTTTCTCAGAATTAGAAAAAGCATGTAATACCAAATTATCATAAACGTTTCATTATTTGTCATAGTTGCTAGGGTGTTAACTTCTGCATTCTCTTCTTTATTCCAGCTATGGTAGTTACAGGAATTCATGTAGTTTAAAGCATTATTAGGATCATTGATCCACTGTGGTCCCTCCCACCATTCTGATGTAATTAGATATTTCGCTTTGCAACCTCTGGATGGCAGATCGGCAGGATGCTTTTCTCTAAGCACGTTCCTGGCACGTTTCCTTCTCAGGTCTAAGCTGAAGGCTTACTGAGTTCTCTGATCTCCTTCTGATCTCACGTTCTCTGATCGCACGAAAACAGATAAGTTTTCATCTCTCTTAATTCATGCGAGCACTGTTCTGGGATCACTGCAGTAATATTTGTTAACTCTTTCCGAGGCTTTGGTTACTGAATCTGTCAATCTGGCCCCAATTACGCCTGCCAAAAGTTCCATTTTTGGCATAGTTGTCCCTCTTACAGCAGCAACTCGAGATTTTGCAGCAAGAAAAACAGTTCAGCTCGATCGCTGTTCTCAGTCCTTAGTGTTGCGGACAACACAGAAAATATATAAATAAAATATAATCAAAACAGTTCATTCAATTGCGGGCTGCCTCTACCCGAGGCTGGGTGCTTTATGAATAAAGACAACAAAATCCTAATAAGTCAGCACTTCTTTATTTTCCTCATAACGTATTATGCTTCCGAGATCAGCTTTCGTTCTGTCTACAGTCAAAACATTCGAAACTCTCAGCACGCAGGGTGACGTCACGAACAGCAGCGCCTTGCGACAGTTATTACTTCAGTTCATTTCACAACATCCCCCCTTGAGATCAGGTTGATTCAAGCTCATAAAAAAAAAGGGGGGGGGAAAAAACCATTATTAAACAGTTTAAAAGATCAAGTCTTTTTGGAGCTTTTTACAGTCGTCCAGGAGAGGAATATTGTGCTCCATTTTATCAGTGCAGTCCCTTTTTAACGTAATCCATCACTAGAATTATATTCCTCTGCACCCGGTTTTATCAGGAATTGTGTTTCTGTCATTGGCCTGTATCTCCAGAGGAAAGTGCGTTGGATTGGTCGATATTGTAATGCCGGGAGTTTAAGTTTAACGTGCGAATCTTTCCATCACATCCAGGGAATGAATTCGTAATTCGGTAAGGGCCAAAAGTAAACGTTTTTGGCATAATTTCCCCCCATCAGTTCTATTTCTCCAACTACAGGTTCCCGAGACGGTTTTTCATATGCTTTTGAACCAGTTGACTAAGTATCTTTAAAGTGTTGTCGCAGATCATTTAACAATTTAGTATACGTAGACTTAATTTCTTATAGACTAGACAAATTTAATTCATCAAGATCTTCAACATTGGGAATTTCTCCTCTCGATAAGAAACATGGGGGTAATCAGAGGGACAAATTCCTGCGGATCTTCAGAAACATTACGTCGAAGAGTCTACAATTAATTTATAGCTTCAACAATCAAAAATAAATGTATAAAGTCTTATATAACACTGATTTACCTAAAGTATGTTTCAACAATTTCTTTTACCTGTTCGAACCAACCCACCAGCTGCCCACCAGTACAGTAGGTGGAAATAAATTTACAGAGTATCTTTTAGTTCCAGTTTCCTTTAATACTAGCATTTAGTTTGAATAAATCATTAGATGCACCTCGAAAGTTTGTCCGTTCTCACATAGACGTATCTAGGGCTTCAGGTCTAGCAACAAAATCGTCGAAGCGCCCAGAAAGAAAGCACCAGAGGAAGCGAATTTCCGAGTTCAAGGTGAATGGCACAGGTACACAGGCGATCCACACCTTTCTTCCCCCAATTTTTAAAACAAGGGGTCAGCCAAGTCAATCTCGATGATTTCAAACAGCGTACAAACCGTATCTCGGTCTGGTGGCAGACGAGTCGGCTCCCCAATCTCCTGGGTAAAGCAAGTTCGCTACCTAGGTGTTACACTTGCGAGTAGCACGCACTGCTGAGTTCTGAGTTTTCACTGCGAACTGTCCCAGTCTCGTAGGCGAACAGTTAAGTTTATTTTGCTAGCTTTTTACTGCGATTTTTTCTGAACTTATTTGGGTATCCTCGGGTACAGCAAAATGTCCTTTTTTAGGACACATAGAGATTCATCTGATGAAGATATGGAATCTGACCGGTAAATGATTTCGAGTAAATCTATGCAATTTCCACTCCGAAGAGAAGATTTTATTAAGTCACCTAAGAGGAAAAGAAAGTGAAAACCACATCCGAGCCTGATGTCACTCAAGATAGGATTTCTGAATTTCCGAATGACATTAAGAAACAAATAATGAAGAAGATGTACGTGCTCAAGGTTATGGAAGAAAATCATAAGTAGCATTAACTGAAGGACGTTCCCTCAGCAGCATAGAGGCATCTAGCCTGAAATGTCAACAGAAGAGAAAATGCAAGAAAGCCGAAGGAAAGCGAATGGAAGTATCCTTTAACTTTACTATTCTATGCACCTTATTCGGGTTTTTCAAGCATCAGAGAGAGGGGTCATTTCTGGGGTGACATACACGTGACTGGCTCCGTCGAAATGGAACGCTTCTACTCCCACACAGGATTTTCGCTTCAGAGAGGACTTACTCCCCAGTTCGACGGCTTTTATAGCATGCTACTATCTAAAATGCTACTTGTTTCTCACAGTTAGCTTCCCAGTCACCTCACCTTACGTAACTATTTATGCATTTATTATGATTTATGCATCTTCGCCATTATAGAAATGGACTGGCTATTTTCTGGCATAATTCTAAAAGTCTAATTGTTCTACAAGGGGTAAGGCCTTCGGCCTAGGTACCCTGGTGTCTCGATGCACCGTTCTACTGGAGGTGTTACACTTGATTATTTGCTCACATGGTCCCCACACGTTACAAATATTATCCCCAAGTTCCGAGGACGTAAACTTACATTCGCCCCATTGATTACTCGGAACAACAAGTTACTCATTTACCAAACCATGATGCGACCAATCCTCACCTATGCCTGCCCTGTGTGGGGCTATGCTTATAATGACACCGTGCAGAAACTGCAAACTGTACATAATGTGATTTTGAGAGAAAAGAAATGGTGAACTGCCGATGGTTTATAAGAAACACGGCATCCACCGAGAGTTAAACCAAAAAAAACCCCCATTCCTGAAATTAGTATATATGTCAAATTGTCAGAACAAATTTTCCGGAAAAAGCCGGATGTCAGTAACAGGGTTATTACTGTTCGCAATATGATTTTCTGAAAATGTAAATAGAAAAAGGCCAATGGCTGTGTTAAGGACACGTCACTTAATTTTTTGGGATTGTTTTGTATTGTAGGATTTTTACCTTGTATACTCAGTTAATCTAGTATATTCCTAATGGTAATTAGCCCAATATTACCTTGTTATTCTCTTATGTTCCTTTCATTACGCTTTCTCTCTTTAATGATATTATTATGAACAATTTACTGCATATTCTTGTAAAACATGCTCATCTGTTGCTTCGCACGTACTCAACGCTTCATAGTAACCTTCTACCTTTTGGGACTTGCGCAGCGCTGATGATTTTGAGCTGAGCATTTTTCGTGTTACAAACATCGCAAGATGGACTATGAAGTTGGACTATATATTTACTTGACATGACTTTATTCTTTCCTCCCAATATTTCATAGGACATTCACCGAACACAAAGAGAATTATAACAACTCACATGTGTTCGAAAAAATCTTCAAATGTCATGTTATACTGGGATAGCGAAAGCATCGAGGGCACCCAAAAGAAGGTCGGTATCGCGCTGAACCGAAGAGGGGGTGGTCGGTTCGTTTGAATAGCTTAGTTTTGAATTTTTACAAACGGTTAAGTTAACCGAGGACATTTTAATGGCCTTTCTAGCTCTGACTAACAAAAATCTTTTCGTAATATACACTGCATCACTCTAAAGACCAGAATGACAGTTCTTATTAGGTACATTTATGATTAATAACTTGGTGAATGAATCGCATTTTTCTGGTAAGGTAACAGTATTGGACCAGAACCGATTCATGGATCGCTATTAAATTCGTTTTAACTCTCAGAATGCAGCATCATCAATAGCGTTCAATAAATTATAAGATTTCTTATAAGTCACGAAAATTTACGTTTTGACCAAACGAATTAAAATCTCTTGTCCACGCTGGGAAAGATTTTTGAGCGAATTATTTATAAAACAGCTGCAAAACACCGTGATTCATCCCGAGAAAGAAAAAAAACGGGCTCAGGAAAGGACTTTCTACCACCATCAACTGGTTCGTATCTCCGAATTCAAGGGCGGCTCAGAAATAAACTTAGGTATTGCTTTCCTACTGGTAGACGTTGGCCAAAACAAGCTTTTGACCGCGTCTGGCATGAAGCCTCATCTATAAGTATACAACTGCTATCCTGAAGAGAACACTTCCTCATCCTAAGACATTCCTAGAAAAATCGACCTTCTCAGTTAGACAAGGTGATTTAACTAATCATTCTATCCTGGGCCGGGTCGCCCAGGGTGGTAGCATTTAGGACCTATATCAATATTATTTTGTTCATGGATTTTCCAACCTTCTCTGAAGATTACAACTTTCAACGGCCTGTTTACGCGAGTGAACCCGCGCTTATACAAAAGTCTGCCAATACAAAAGTCTACAATCGCTATTGTTACAACTACAACATAAAATGCAACAAGTGGAAAGAATGGTTTGCAAGGATGGAGAGTGAACATACATGCAGACAATCCCAAATTCTCATCATCGGCGCTACAGAGAACTAACACACTACGTTACAGTGACTTGTTTGGAAAAACAATCCCACTTGTAATCCAGCTAAATATCTTGGCATCAACTTTAATCGAACTTTCACGTGGTCAAAAACCAACACATAAACATTTACCATGGAAAAAAAATTTTGGTATTATGTGCAAGCTTTTTCAACCTTCTAGCTGAAATCCTCAGGTCTTAGCCTAAATAGGAAGAAGAGAAATTACACGGCGATCATAAGACCTATTTTTAATTATGCATCTCAAGTCTGGGGCAAATTGCAAATCGAACGGAAATTTAAAACGTACAGTTATCCAAAAAGTCCTAAGGAATACAGGAGCTTCGTATACATCAGAAGTAAAACGTGCACCGCGACTTAAAAATTGGAATATGTGAAACCCCTAATCAACAGCTCAATTGAAAATTCTACAGAAAAGCAAATCAAAATAGCATAGCGGAATAGCAAAATATTACAAATACGAAATCATAGAGGAGATAGTACAAATAGGCATTTCACTGCCCACACCTTCAATATGTTGATTAAATCTTAATAACCTTCCTCGTGTTTGGAATTAAACGCAGCCCATACAGCAAAAGATCCGAACTTTCACTCGTGTGGCCTAAATCTCTTTCTTGGCCAGTTCCAACAGACCGAGAGATGGACCACAGAAACCAGCAGATAACCCATAAATTACCATTCTGAGGAATATTTACGGGACACAACCATAGATGGCAGCACCCAAAAAACGAGAAGATCACCACCTCCGCCGGCTTGGGACTTTATTTTATACTCCCTGCAGTTTTTCAAAGGGACTTAACTTGATATGAATTTTTCTTCTTTTCCTCAATCTCCCTTGCTCCCAATGGCTTCATCAGGAACCTTTCAAAACACATGACATATTGTGGATTTTTTTCAGGTTTACAGGGAAGTCGCGAAGGAAAGTAGAAACCCCTGATAACTAACTACCTCTGTATCAGGCCTATCAACAGTAAACTCAGTGTGGGAAGCTGCAGAAGGGTGGGTCAGCGCGTTCAGAGTCTCTGTGAGGCTGGATAGCTGGCTTTCCGTCAGGATATTTGTTGAGACAGAACGTAATTATTTTTTTCCCCTCATCACCCCCCTCTATGCAGATCATCCACCACCCGCTCTTCTTCACCCTCCTCCCCCCCGTGCCCCCCCCCCACTTCTCCCTCCCTCTCCCTCTATTATCAACCCCATCCCCCCGCCTCTCACCCCCGCCTTCCCACCCCCCGTCCCATTTCCCTCGCCCCCCTCCCTCCCCCACCCCGTATTCTCCCCCCCCTCCTACATTCCCCCCTCCTCCTCCCCTCCTCCCCTCCTCCTCTATTCCACCTGCCCACCCCCTTTTCTACCTTCCAATCCCCTCCCTTCTCCCCCGCCCCTCTTTTCCCCCCTTACTCCTCGCATCCCCCATCCTCCCCTCCCTTGTCTCCCCTCCACCTTTCCATCTGCTCCCTCTTCAACCCTCAGTCCCACTTATTAGACCCTTACACTTCTTCTCCACCTTCCCTCCCTTCCATCCTCTCCCGCCTTCCCCCCTCCACCCCTCCTCCACCCTTCCCTCCCCCCCCCCCCGCACCCCTTCTCCCCTCACTCTCTCTCTCCCTACCCCCACACTTACCATCCCCCCCTACCCCCCTCAACCATCTCTCCACAACTGCCCTTATCCCCCACCGCCACCCCATCCCCTTCCCCACTTCTCCCCAACCTTCTCCCCCACCTCCCCCTCCCAACCCCTTCCCCCCTCCCATTCCCCCCCCTTTCTACCCCGACTCCCTTTCTATCTCTTATACACCTTCCTGCCCATGCTATATCTCTCCCCTTGCCTTTACCTCCGCTTCGAGCTCTTACCTCTTTTGCCCTTCTCTCCCCCCCCCCTCACCTCTCACCTCCCCCTCCCCCTTACCTCCTACCCCCCCTCTTACCTCCCACCATGACCTCCTTCTCCTCCGCCCTCTTATTTTTTTCTTCCTTCCTACCTCTTACTCCCACCAAAACCCCTTCCCACCCGCCGCCCTCTACCTCTTCTCACTACTCCCTCCCATCCCCCCCCCCCCCCCTCTCCCTCCTCCAACCCCCCGCCTCCCCCCCTTCTACCCGCACCCTATTGTTCTTGGGTGAGGGCTTAAGCTTTCGTTTTAATTTGCTTAGCGTAGGAGTAGGGCTGAGCGGCGGACCGCAGTTCCCGAAAAAACTGGAGGTTAGTCCATCATCATTCCGAAGGAGCAAGCAAAGTCGAGCTGGAAGGATTGCCGTCCATAAAATATCAGTTTAAAAGGCTGGAATGGCATGAACACGCACAATTCCGTAAAGGAAATCTGCTTTTTCTTGTCGTGAAAAGCATTAAAAAGTACAGTATTAATGATTGTCAAATTTTTCATCACAGTGAGTAAGGTAACAGTGATCTCCGAAGTTACAATGTCTTGGTTCAAACAGAAAGTGTTGTATTAATTATGGCAAAGCCACACGGAGGGCTATCTGCTTCAGGGGAGGCTGCTTCGTGGAGGACTTACTAAGGGAAACTGGAATCTTATACAGTTACACATGGGGAAGGGCAAAACACGAAAACGCCCATGGCAGCAGCCCGTTCGCGGGATTCGAAACTCGGACCGAACTACGTGTCAGCGACTTTACCGCTGGCGCTGGTGGGGCCCGTTCAAACAGAAAGTGAGATATGATTAAAAAAAAATGCGTCCGGTATTCTTACAGGCCTGGTCAGGATCCACAGAACCAATCAGAAACCGGCTATGGGTTGGATACGCACTCTAGCGGTTCGTTGCTGAACTAAAATAGAATGTTCTATAAATTCTAACATGTAAATGCATAGTGCAATCAGGTTGCGGATTTAGTATGACATTAGAGCAGCGGGAAGTTCTGCGTCAATGGATAAGCGCGGACATGAAACCGGATTACAACACAAACAGGATTAAACATGTGGCTGACGTAGCAATAAGCAAGATGGTGACAATGCGTGATGACGTCACGAACAGGATGCGACTCGTCCACAGTTGGTGACGTAGCAATCCCGCGTGCTCCTCGGCAGATCCCCCTCTCCGAGCGCCACGCAATCCCATAGCGACAGCGCGATATGGTGCAGAACGGGCTTTTCTATCTACTTAGCATTTGAATAGATCATGTGGCAACGATTAGCTAATTCTTCAGATGATGTAATTTTTTTCATTCTGAGTTATAAAATGAATGAGATGTAAAGTGAACGTAGGTGTTAAGTGAATTTAGCGCCAGAGTGATGGTAAATAAATAATGGCAAATAAATATAGTGAATTTTAAAAAGAGCATTTATTCTGTTGTGGTTTATGCGCCATCGAAATGTAAATTTAATTCAATTCAATAAGTTTAAGCGAAATGCAGGAAAAATGCGTCTAATTTAATATTCCGTAGAAGGAAGCTATGTGTACATAACATTTATTTTCATTGTAAACGAGTGGGAAAAAAGGTCATGTTCATTACTTTCAAATAATTTTAACGTAGTGCGTGAACCACGTTGGCGTTATTATCGCTTGTAACGAATATCCGAAATTTCAAAGCATGCCAATATGTAAATTCACATATATCTTAGAAATTTTGAATGAAAACTCTAATTTTTTAAACAATATTTAAAAACACAAATTTTAAAAATAAATAATAGAAATGTGCGAATTACATTTGGATTAAGTCTAAATTTCGAATTCTGCAGAGGATTTCATGTAAAGTAATCAAAAAAAGGGATATTAATAAATACATATCAAATTCAGTTAACATTATGGAGTTAAAATTTTGAATGCTAATTTTTTAAAAACTACTCGTGCGAGTTTTATAAAACTTGGCAGTTGGGCATAATTTGAGTCATAGAATCCAATATGGAAAAAGAATTGGCATATCATTTCAAAAAAAGTCCGATTTTGTGTCAAAATACCTATATTAGAACAATGCTATATATAAATGTAAGACATATCATATATAAGTCGGCACTTTTTGAGACCTGAAAATGCTGCATGACTTTCGTCAATCGGCCAATAGGAACGAGAGGTGTGAAACTGTCCCCCCCCTTTTTTTTTGCGCAGTGTACATTCACTGACTCCTCTCAGCATGACAGATAAATCCATAGCGACTGGTTATCTAACAAAATATATGTAGAAAAATGGCAAAAACACGCAGGGGAAAAAAACAACTCGATTGAAAACTACCATATAAGAATATTCAAACGGCAACTGAATTAACTGCTTCAGATTAACACGTAAACATTAAAAAAAAAAAAAAAAGGGCTGCTTGGAAATTTTTTTTTAAATTTGCAGATCTTTTTTTTTGGGAAAGTATACTCACGTCTGCTACTTGACAAGTTTGTTTTCATTGTCAAAATTGGCACCTTTAGAGAAGCAATGGATGCAGTGCTTAAATTGCGCCGGAGCCCACCGGAGGCCCGCTCCGGTACTTCTCAGTTTTAAAGATAAATAACAATTCTAGCCGGAGCGCACCGGAGCCCTAATTAAGATGAGCTCCGGTTCTTCTTTTTATAAAACTGAACTACAATTTCAAGGAAAAAAAAAAAAAATAGAATTCGTAACGTTTTGGTTTAACAATAAACAGACTTTGCAATACTCTATTTCTTAAAAGTACGAACTCATGAGAACATGAGACGTTCAAGTAAGTCCCCTCACTCACATTCGGAAACCTTACCCTTTCTCGCCATGCCATCGTATCTAGTGTAGTTTGTATCATGGTTTACGTTTTTGTTATCCTCGCAGGAAGGAAAATTCGTTTTTCTTAAATGTAAGTTAAGTTACATCGAGTACAATCGAGTGAAATACTGAGATAAAACGAAACTTGCTCAAGCACGTCCAATACAATCGTCTTCCCATAGATCCATTAATGTAACCAATACGGTGGGGCGAAAGCGTAACCGCAACTTTAGATTCTCTTTTCCGGACTTCGTTTTTCAATTAACCCTTGACCACTCCGCTTATGCCGTAAATTATTTCAGCAAGAGCCGCGGGTCAAAGAAATCGTTCTCTCTTCTCTCGTCACCAAGATTTCCTTCCCTCATTTTTTGTTTCGCACCCACTCATATAACTTACCGTACGCCTTCATTCCTGTTTCCCCTCCCCCGTGTTAAGGATTATCGAAGTGTTCTCTTCAGCTATACTTTAAGTAATATTTATTTTTGTGATGATAAGATCTCTCTCTCCCCCCCTAGATCACGAACTTAAATTAGGCCGAGCCCGCTCCTTTCTTAGTTTTTGTATCTAAGCATAATTCTAGCCGAAGCGCACCCGGAGCCCTAACTAAGAAGCTTGCGGTACTTCGTATATATGTAATTGAATAATTTTAGTATCAAATTTAATCCTCGAACTATTTTATATATTTAGCAACAAATTATATTAAAATCGCACTTATTAATTTAAATTTATCTCTTTACCTTGAATTAATTTCATTGTTAATTACTTTAATCATATTATTTCAATACCATATAATAATTAACTAATGAGATAATATATTAACAATTCAATTACATAATTAATTAACTATATAATAATTGTTGATTAAATAACAATTAATAATCATTAATTAAATAACTATTAAGTAATTTGATAAAATTAACTATTTAATGAAATTATTAATAAGTTTCATAGTCATTTTATTTACTTATTTTACTCTTGTTACTCTTTGCTGATGGTCTTCTTTCCAATAGGACTCCGGGACTCTCCAATTTTAGAAATTAAGTCCTGAATGGCGGTGCTTCTTTCCGAGAACTATTATTCGTGTCAGTTTAATTAAAAAACGCTATGAAAGGCCATGGTTTTTTTCGATATCCAAAGCTACGATAAGTAATATTGTCACAAGAATATAAAAATAAAATAAAAAAGAAAAAAAACTATATATAAGTACTAGTATAATGAGATAAAACAAAATAAACCCGAAAGCTTCGATTTTACTTACGCTCAAAGAAGCGTTTTTTTTTTTTAACGTTTTGTGTTGTATACCTTTATTTATTAAATATCAATGGTCTTCGCACTTAAACCATAAATTCATTCAGAGCAAAATATCAGCAAAAATATTTTAAAAAATTGGGTCTATCTTTAGAATTTCGCATACGCAGTTTCAACGGCGTTGGATCTATAAAATGTTTTTTTTTCTTTACAACGTTGCCATTGCTCTACTTTGAAATCTTTTACTTTTTTATTCGAAACCGTGAAGTTTTACAAAATATGACTCGATAACACAACAGATTTCAAATTCAAATTAGTGGAGCTTCCACATGTCTATCATTCTATGGAAGCTTCCTGATTAGTTCGAATTTTGATGGCTCTAGGTACCAAGTTGTTTTTCACAAGCGAGAAACATATATACCTTTATTCAGATTCTTCTTTATTTAATTTCTTCAGATATAATACAGGGCGATAAAATTTGGTGGCAACGATTTGAAAAGTGATACAGCTTTTTAAAAGTTTCATCGCAAAATCGCAAAACGAAAACAATAGTCCTTTAAAGCAAATTGCCCCTTTAGACTAATAATTTTGAAATGAGCATATCTTCAGAATTTTCGATACACAGTCTCGCGCGTTGGAGATAAAAATGTTTTTTTTTTTCCCCATACAGTGTTGCCATTACTGGCTTTGAAATCACTGAGTTTGTTAATCAAAAAATCGTTAAAAGTTTTACAAAGTATGAAATAGATAATAAAACAAATTCCAAATGCCCATATTTTCGGGTGGAAATGTATATTATTAAAAATTTGATGTGCTGTAGATTCCTGTTGTTTTAAATCACAATTCCAGAAAAAACATACATATATTTAGTATGCAGATTCTTGATTATTATTTATTAATTTCTTTAAAGATTATACAGGACGTCCTATTTGGTGGCAACAATTTTAAAAGTGAATCCGTTTACAGGAATCAAACTATCGATTTTGGCCAGGTTACTGCCCTTGAAAAAAATTCGCCAAGCATGGGATAAACTGCTGATCCGCATAAAAACTAAACAACTTACTTGAAAAAATGTTAATAAAATAAACAATAATATTAACTTTTTTTTGTTTTTGTTAAATTTTGATACTCATATAATCATAATACCATCATTTGATATTTTTAATTTTAGAATTTCTGCATGCCATTCAAATTGATGATCCCCCAAATTCGCAATCCCCGAAGTCCTGACGAGTCTGGATCTCGGACTTTGCAACTGTAATATTTTTCAAGTTACTAAAAATTGTCGTTATAGAAAGATTGTAAATTCCAAAGAAAATGCAAACGCTTCTATTTTTACAGTTTACGAGTGAGGTTATCCCGAATTTTGAAGCTGCAAGAATAAAAAGAGAACAATAGGAAAAATCGGTTCCTTAAATACAAAGACCTATGAAAGTGATAAGTGCTTAACTGCAGGGACATCAAACTCGAGAGTTCACTCCAACCTTTCAGCTTCCAAAACGGGAGAGAGAGACACGAGCACTAAAGTGGACATCCCCATCCTTTCAGATCGGGCAATATAATAGCCAGCCCTTACAGAAAAGTTTAAACTTGGGGAAAAATAAATAAACAAATAAGAAATTATAAGGGAAGTAGAGAACAATGTTTAACTAATTATGATGAACATTATCTCGTAATTGCTGCTATCTGAGAATCAACTCTTTTATCTCATCCTATATATTACTTACTACCTTATAAATTTTACTTAAGGCAATCTCCTTTGTTATGCTATTTGAAGGAAGTCCAGATTTGTTCACTTTTCTGCATACGTGCATTAGATGTTGGAACTGCAAAGTTGTATTTGTAATTCTCTGCAAATATGTTGAAAATCAGTGTTAAACAAATAAGAAATTATAAGGTAAGTGGAGACCAATGTTTAACTAATTATGATGAACATTATCTCGTAATTTTCTTGCAAATCTGAGAATCACTCTTTTACTGTAATGCTCATCCTCTAATTTACTTACTACCTTATAAATTGACACAGGCAATCTTCTCCTTTTGCTTTATAGCTATTTCAAGAGAAAGTCCAGAATTTATGTTCACTGTATCCTTCTGCATATTTGGCATTAGATGTTGGAACTGCAAATTTTTTTGCTAATTCCTCCTGCAAAAGATGTTGAAAATCAGGGTTTCCTAATTGATGGCTTTAGTAAGCAAGACAACAATCTGAACTTATTATACTATTTGTTGGCAAATTTAGATTAATTGTGTATTCAGGATTTTGTTCCATTTAAAATTGTTTCAATTGGTGTAGAGAGAATTAATTTTGGCAGTTAAGGACTCAATTCTTAGTTTCGAATGCCAAGAGAGGATAGCACATTTTCCGTGAACATCTGTTTGGGGGTTAAAAGAGGGAGTCAGTTTTTGGACGGTCAGTTACAGATATTGCTGCTTCTCCGTTTTTACCTTTTGTTTTTTTCTTGGGGGGGAGGGGCGGTGAGTTTAAGTTTCAGTTTGTAAATTAAATTGCTCTTTTGAAGGGAAAAGAAAGCAAGCTTTCTATGACTGACAATTAAAGAGGGGAAGTTAAGTTTTCCCGTTTCGAAAGATAAGGCATTCGGTTCTTGATCCTCGTGAGTGAAGGTGTCTCATCATGAGCTCTCCGACGAAACGAATCCAAGTCCAAAGCCGACGAGATTCCTACAGATTGGATCTTAGCGCCCCTTTGGAGTCGCCTTCTGTCAGGAAAGTCTGTGTGTTGATTTGACCACCACCTGTGTTATGGTTGAAATCACACGATATGAATGTTGGAATGACCTTCTTAAAGGGGTGGAAAAATTGGGAAAAAACAGCCTAAATAGCCTCGATCGCAGATTGCTATTAATGAATGCCAAAAGTTACGACGGTTACAGATGCTACACGACCACGAACCTCTACGCAAGGCTCTACAGACGCTCAGGCCAGACTGCTGATGTTAGAGGTAAGTGTAATCGTCCTATACTTCAGGCATTGACCCCAAAATGTACTTATCTCTCCTGTAAAAGAGTAAAAGTAGTGAGGCTAAGGCTAAACGTCAATTAACTAATATCCTATAAATCTGATGATGAAGGATTGAAGCTCCTGCTAAAACTGCAAAACAGCAAAAGTATAAATCATCTCCAATTTTATTGAATCTAGTAATAAATTTTAAGTTATTAAACGAAATAGATTGGTGAGGTTGGAAAATAATGTAATGATCCCCCAGTTCAAACAGGCAGTACAAGCAGCAGCTGACGAATAACCAGTCTCAGACTGTCCTCCCATTATGGTAAGTTCCTGGTTAACTTAAACATGAGGAATTTCTATAAAAAAAAAAATTATCGCTATTGACTGAAACGAAATTCTTGGAACAGTTTAATGGTGAACTGTTAAAAATTTTTGTCTACCACGGACTGCAGAAGACACAGAAACTTATGCCCTATTTTCAGGAGAAAAAGGTCGAACATCTATGTAACAAATGCTAATTACGCCGACCTATTAAAGTATTGTTTAGAGGCCTATCCTATCTACTAAAGACGAACATCGCTAGTGCGTTAGCCTCGAAAGTTCGCAATAGTAACGCATTAACTAGACGTAGAACGAAAGCCCATGGTGCCCACTTTTCTTAGTACAGATTATAAAAAATGATATCTGACAAATTTCTATATCACACCGAACGGATTTTATATTGTTTTTGCTTTCCGGTGGAGAAGTACGTATCCACAACCAGGTGCCACATGTGCTATAAAACGCAATTAACGATACGTAGAACGAAAGCCCATATGCCACTTTTTCTTAGTACAGATTACGAAAAATTAAGTATCTGAAACCAAATTTTCATGTCACTGTATTTTTATTATTGTTTGCTGTTACGGTGTAGAAGTACGTATCCAAGAACCAGGTGGTCAAGTGTTATAATTGCCAAAAGTGCACCATTCTTCGGAGAACTGCCTTCTTCATCTTCACCTCTTCAACCCCATATAGTGAAATTGTTCTCTCGAACACACGACCGGTTGAACTGCATAATTAAAGAAAAAATTTGATTAAACAACCCAAATGCATTAACGCCAACAAAATACCGTCGCGTCGTACGTGGATGCCGAAAATTCCTCAAAATAGAAGCACTCGCAGAAAAAGACAGTCACATAAAAAATGGAATCTCCTTCGCAGATTGTCGAAAAGTCAAATAACTCAAAAATTCTTAGTCAATGAATAGAGGTTTCAATCCCCCTTTCGCTTCGGTACTGGGTTGACTAATCCAACCTTTAAGAAAAATTCATGGAAATAATGCATACAGTTCCTCACAGGAGAATAATCAATGCTTCAGACTATTTTAAAGCTTTTTGTTAAGAATGTAACTTGAATTTAATGAATATAGTTGGAATCACAAAATAAGAACTATTAATAATGTATTCAAAGATTTTATGCCTACATGAGAGAGTTAACTGATCCGTAGATAAAATGTTCATATTTTTTTTGAATAATGAATGAAATCAATAATGTACTGATGAGTCAAGTGTAACCCTTTTTTTGCAATAACAGCAGGAATTTTTAAAAAGTAAAATGTAATTGTGTTCACCTTCGTTAAAATCTGTGTTTTGCCAATATTATTATGAATTTTAATTATCTCTTCACTTATTTTGTTTCTTATCTTCAATTATTAAACGTTTAGGTCATATTTTTTCCATCCCATGATCCTTTTACTGCAAAATATATTTTAAATTAACTTTACATGTATTTTTATGCTTATTTAAATATATCCCCGCCCGCCCACCAATGCCTGATTTGCAAGTAGATGCACTTCCTTTAGAGGATTCTTATTGGACAAGTTAACCAGTAGCTCCACCCTCCGCGCTGAGGTATTGACTTAGAAGGAGTAACTACCGTTCGCTAAATCAACGAAGACTCCTTCATGCACTTTCAACGAGATTTTCATTCCCATGTAATGGACTTTTCCACGTTATGGTAGGAAAGAAATGCATTTTCCTCCCCTCGTGCTCTACACAGGATGTGGCCTTTTTGGCCCGGGCGCCTGCTAACAAGTGTTTCCAACACTTGAGTCTTCGAAAGATAAGGATTCGATTTTGTTTGTCATGCATTTGGTGACTCATCAGAATAAAGATCAATAAACAGGCTTTGTGACAGCAGTTGGGTTTCGTTTGTTTTGGGGTAATGAAAACGAAAAGAAAAAATTCATCCTCCATTAGTCAGAACTTAATTTTAATTTCTATTTTCCAGCCTATGATATTTTGATTGACCATGAAAGAGATTTCTTTTGAACTTGGGGGAGAGTAGATTTCACTGAAATTTCAAGAAGTGAATATCAGTAAGGAACTGGAGCCAGCTTGCCTTGCTGTGGACTTGCCTAGCTCAAGCGGTAAGGTGGATTGCGTTTTCTCTTGAAATTTCTTCATTGCTGGTCTTCAGGAAATTACGAAGTGCTTTATAATAAATCTCAGAGATAAATTAGACTATAATCAAACAAACAAAACGTGCTGCTCAAGAGGAACCGGAAACTATCTTAACAGAAAACGAATATAAAGTACTCAAGAAAACTTTTAAACGTACTTTCAGTTAATCCTCAAAACGGGATTTAGAATATGTAACCAGTTCGCAGCCTCGTTCCTTGGCAGATGTCTAACATGGATCAAATCTATCCACGTACCAATATAAAAACCAAACCCACTAATCTGCTGGAAAACAAAAAAAAAAAAAAAAAAAAAGACCTAAATGAATCTAGTCATCCACACAGAAGAGCAAACAAAATCTTTATAAGAATATAATAATATCAGAGGATATTGAACCTTTCTAGATAAAAAAGATAACCGCCACCCTAAAAAACCGAACATTTAAGATTAAACTGCATACTACAAGAAAGTCTCTAAATATTTTGATGAAAAAGGAACACCTTCCCAACACATAAAATATTACTCTTAAACACAGACATCAAAGACATACAAAATTGGTAATACCACTTCCAAAAATTATACATCTCACAAAATACGAGGGTAAATTGAAAATAATTGTCCCCTGTCACGTGGTCAGAGTTGTTGTATAGAAATCAAAAATAATAATGTAAGACCTTAAAGATATGGCATACCTTTATTTTTCCACATAGGTACCCAGTCCCTTGAACATTTTGTCATATCGCATGATAAGCTTCAAAAAGCGCCCCCAGTAAGAAATCAGTGCTGCATATGGAAGAAGGCGTGAACGGCTTTGGTATTCACTCAGCAATTAGCTTCCACGCGCGCCCTTCCCCTAGATTTTTTTCTTCAAGCCGGAAACAGATGTGGGGAATCGCTTTGTGCGAAATTCAGGAACTGTAGTGGCGGATGGTGTAGGCGCTCACCAACCAATAGTTTGCATATGGTTTTGCGTTGCCAGAATGTGGCTGGCATTGTCATCCAACAGCATACGTCAGTGTGAGAAGGCCGGCCGCTTTTTTTTTCCGATCGTCTCTTTCATGTCGTGACAGGGATCTGTCACCGTAGCGCGTAGCATTGTGATGGTTCCCAACCTCCAAAAAGTCCAGCAACAAACTCCTTGGGACGTCCCATAAACTGTGAGGAGCACTTTTACCTGCAGAGGGAGTTGTCTTGACTTCTTTCGGACAGATGATGACGGATGTTTCCATCTCATAAGGCGGCCGTCGATCATCTGGCGTGAATGGTGGACCCACGTTCATTCCCCGTCCAATCCGACAGCAAGTCATTGCCATCTTCAGGTAAACATACACGAGATGTTCCAGGCTGACCCTCATTGCCGTTGTTCCTGTGTTGTCGAGGTCAATTTGTGTCCGTGGCAAATCCATTGTGCTGACATTTTTTGTTATCGAAGAATGTCGTTGGATGAATGTTTTGAGCTCGCTCATGTGAGATTCCAAGTCTTTTCCCTAACTCATCGATGGTGATCGCCGGTTCGCTCTCTAATCATGTCATCCACTCGTCTGACATTTCATCTGTAGTGCGTGCGCGTCCGTTCCACTTTCTCGGTATGTCCCCTCCCTTGCTGACTGATCGCATACAACTGAATGTGCGACACAAACCATCTCCGCCCATTTGCTTCGACATCACCAAACACCTGGCCCAGAGACTCCCGATGCGTTATGATTTCCTGTTCTGATACTCCCGTGCCCATTCATATCGGATACCGCTCTCACTGCCCCCTCCTTTGCCACGAATCAAAACGCACCCCTCCTCTCTCTCCATACTCCCGGGGCTCATGGAGGTTGGTCTCCGATTTGCGAGGCACGGGCAACAGCAGCCATCTGCTTGATTGCAGCGACCTTTCTACCCAATGGTGTATTCTGTGTGACTTGAGCGTTTTTCCTGCTGTGTCGCCTTTTGGCTGACACAGCATTTCCATAGGCAGTTCCATCTGCCCAAGCAGTTCCATTGCGTTTTGCATATGGAGAAGCGTGATGCCATAGCCTTTCAACGCATCTCCATATGCAAAACCCTGATTTTTTTCTGGAGGCTTTTGAAGCTATCAGCGATAATGACAATGTCTCAATGTACTTTGTACCGCTATGTGGGAAGATATCAGGTTGTCATATCTGTATGTCTCATTCTTTTTTTAACTTCATACATAACGCTGACCACAGTCGACAGGGGAAACTTATTTTTCAACTTACCTACGTATAATAAAAGATCAATTGTTCTTTTATTAATGTTTTTGGCAGAAGCCTCAGAAACGGTGGAAGGGAAAAATATAACAAAAAGTAGAATACTTTCTATTATTGAAAGTAACTGTAGAACTCTATCGATTAGAGCCTGGCCCTGTACAATATCACAGGTGTCGACATTTTGGCTTGTCACAGGCCATAGCCAAAATCTGTGATTGAATTAAAGCAAGGTGCATGAAATGTGCATGATTTCATCCGACTTGGAATGTAAACATATCAAGAAACAAAGAGCTGGAAAGTACGTCGTTCGTGGAGATAATCCCATATCATCTTACAAAGGATGCCCAGCAAGTCCCGAAAGTAAGATCAAATCCATGATTGAAAATAAATCCAAGCAAACTTTCCAGCAAAAGAACAATGATTTTCCTAAATTTGTCACTACAAAGACATTCACATAACCAAACTTGATTCGTCTTGGTATGAAAAACTTTAAAGGACATCTAGCAAGATCTTCAAAACTTCGATCCCGGGTTTGAAAAAAAAAGAAAAGCAGAATCAGTAAACCTTCGCAAAAAGACTAGATAACCAAAGCTGAAAAGCCGTATTATATGGCTTCATACAGGGCGGTTCGCGGATTCATTGAGTAGAGTTGTGTAAATGACCATTGAGATAATGGAAATATTGGTAGTGGTGTGGTAGAAATCAGGGAGCGGACGGGAATCACATCTAATCTTTCGAAAAACAAGTTCTAAGTATATGACAAGGCCGCTAGGAACAAAACTGTGCGGGCATTAGGGGTGAAATGGGGAGATCCTCACTGACACGTTGAGACGGGAAGCATGGGGCGGGTATGGAACAATAAGCCGACAAGACATTGATAGAAAGTCGACACGGTCATTTTGCCAGCCAGACATTTAGCCGACAGGACATTTTTAACCGAAAAGGCATTTAACCGACTGGACATATAGCCGACAGGACATATTTAACGCATGCGACCGACAGTTTTTTTTGACCGATATTGTGGATGCAGAAATGAATACATTAAGACGAAACCATGCTGCAATATTCTAGTAAAATTCGTCCATATGTATCCAACAATTATTTACTCTTTCGATCATTACAAAATTGCTCGAAAAGTTAAATCTTTTTAAAATAAGTAATTTTTTTCACTTATCAGTAAAATTCATTGTTTGATTCTTAAAGATCCTATCTCTTTTTTTAATTCTTGTGTAATTTATCCTATCCGTCAAACTGAAAAAGCGTCGAAATTTCTTGTCAGAGAACATAAATCGCATTTTGGAAAAGAATAAATAAAGAAATGTTTGATTGCAAATCAAAGTAGGACACTTATTTCTAAACAAGTATGATCAAAAGTATACTTTTGATTTTGGAACAGCAAAAAATTATCGATATAAGTTCTTTATTTAGTGAATGGGTTTTCTCTGAACTTTTTCGCATTAACAATAATTTTTCTTCTTTAGTTAATGACATTAATTTTCTAAATTTGCTCATCATAACAATTTCAAAATTTTAGTGTCTTATCTTGTACACGTTTCATTATTATTTTGCTCGTCAGATCAGGCTCCATTCCTCTCCATATAAAATCGTTTCCCTCCTTCCACTACTGAAATTTATTTTCCCTGCCATTAATTAAAATGCCCATTTTGCCTAACAAGATTTTAATAATCGATTCTAGAAAATTAGAAAGAAGTTCCAAATCTGCAAAACAAAGTAAAATTTATTGATATTTTTATATTACACTCTTTATTGAAATATTGGCGATCAAGGGTAGTTCAGCAACTATATGTCATTTTTACTATTAAAAAACATTAAAAATGTTAATTTTCAAGATTGTAGCTGATTGATTGATCCTGGCTGATTTGGATTTAATTTTCAAGATTGTAGTGAATGCATTGAATTATGGTGATGTCAAGTTTATGGTTTGATGGCCTTTAATCCAAGATTATTATCCCTGTAGGGAAGTTTTAATAAAAAAATCTTGAATTCCACTTTAAAAATCGTAAAGTGGTGCTTGATCATGTCTTGAGCCTAGTTGCATGTAGAGTAAAAATTATAAAAGTACAGTCTTAGTAATCTATTAATGGCCTGGCCAAAAAAGGCGCTTAGTGGAAAAAGAGTCCGAGCGACGCCCGAAATCATGATCTTGCACTTTGACGACTCTAACCGATCAGTTGAGAATTCTTAGTTGGTTTCTGCAAATGTTAAGATCAGTTCTGCTGCTCTGAATGCGAGAATGAGCTTGCTATGAGTATTTTGCGTTTCTTTAGTTTTCTGAGCTATTGTAGATATATTTTGAAGTAAATTAAAAATTTTCGAATCTTTGAATATAGAAAAAATATCGGCAAAATCTTCTTGGGGAGGGGGTTTGGATTTTAATTTTTCGCTGTACATGGGATAAAATGCTGAAGAGTCTTTCGAATCTTGCTGCATTGTAAAAATGGGAAATTCTTCAATTGTAGGAGGAGTAGGCGTGGGTGTAGGTTTCTCTGCTTAATTTTCTGCTTTGTTGAATCTTAATTGATAGATCTTACAACCTCTGTATGAGCATACGTGTTGCTCTGAGCAAAAAACGGATTTTGGCTTCTGATCTGGTTTTAGTCGGCATGTATTTGATCTATGATTACCTCCGTACTTGACACATCTCAATTTATTAAAACAGTTGCTTTGAGAGTGGTCAAACTCCAGACAATCGAAACATAGCATCGGTCTTTTTCTTGAGGTATATTTCTCAATTTAAACGTTGAAACTGAAAATTTTGTTGACGATATGGATTGCTTCATCTTCTTGGTTTCTTTCTTATTCCGGAAAAAATATTGTAGTCGAATAATTTTATCTTCCATTTTCTTGGTAAATTGCTTTACTTAGATAACAGAGAATTTTCGAGTTTCTAAGTCCTGTCGAATGGCTTGTTCTGTGATTGAGTTAGGGATGTTCTTAAGAATTACTTTGACTGCATTATTGGTGTTAATCTGGTAAGTGTGGAAATTAAGATCGAATTTTTGGAATATTTCGACTGTGGATTTGTAATCCTATAGGGTTGTTGTCCGCGGACATAAATTTTTCTGGCCTTCGTATCAGCTTCGTATTCTTCTGTACAAGTATCTGCAAGAATTTTCTCAACTGAATTCCAATCAGCTTCTAGGTCTATGATAACTAAGGGCGGGATTTTTTCCCCAAATTTTCTGAATGCTCGTTGTATCCATTTTTTTTATTCTCATTCTTATTTTCTTAAGTAATTCAAATCTGTTATTCTGAGGGATTTCAGTAGTTCTTAAGGGCTTCGGGTTTTTAGCTGTTTACTTGGGAGATATCCAAACGTCGCTTTTTTGATTTTCCTGGTGTGCGTCTGCTTTGGTGGGGGATTTCTGATGCGTTGTGTCTTCTCTTTGTAACATTGCTATGAAATTGGCATAAGTTTGGGATCCTGGCTGATTTGGATTTAATATTGAGAGGTCGCCGAATGTTTGGGTAGCTAACGTAATTTTTTTCTTCTGGAGATAAAGTAGCATAATCTAATTTTTACTGAATGGGAGTTTTATCAATTACTAAATCTTTCTGTCTTGCTAATAAATTTATAAAAACATTTTTGAACTTATCGTAACTTGTTGAGGTGTCTTCCGATCTCCGAGATTGTTTGATTCATTTCGTCTGTATTAGACTTGAGTCCTGATCGTGGGTTTTAGTTTTAAGAAAATCTTTATTTTTCGGTTTCGTGCCGGAGATTGAAATGGTAGAATAATCTGAATCTGTTACCTCTGAGTCAGTATTAATTCTATCTGCCCATAAGCGGTCTGGCGGATCTTTGCTGGACATCAAGGGAAACAAAATTGTATCCTTACCAAGGTCTGAATGAGCTAAGAAAATTCTGAACCAGTCTCCAAGAGCTCAGTGTTAAGAATGATGTAGTGAACCATAGAAGATGCTTCAAAATCATTGTGCTCTGCACAAACGGTGGCTGTGCGTTGAATATGAACGGGGCTTATAAGAAGGAGGCAGTTCATTATATCATTTTTAAGATAAAAATAAGCAATCCTTCGTAACATACGAGGCATTAAAGTCTAGGAATTGGGCACACTTACCTGTAACATTTATTACTAACTGCGATTCGCTATTTATTGAGAGAGAATTAGTATATGATTATTAAGAACGTAGCTTGAATTTTTGCAAAAAGGAAATGTATAATTATTTCGCTTCAAAAAAGTTAATTTTTTTATTATTTTTTTAAGACGTCAAACTTTAGTAACAACATACTTTAATTTCTGAGCCCCGCTTTCTTAACGGACTTCGTTGTAAGACAACAGAGGAGAAACTTTTTTGGTCGGGGCCAAAAAACGAAAAAAAAAGGGCCAGACAAATTTTCTAAAATTTACAAAAAATATACAAGTATTGCAATTTAAATATGTTAATGAATGAATGAAATTCCGATGTCATTTTTAAAGTCCTTATATTAAGTTTCGAAGTGAGATTACTATTTAAGGAACGAAGCTAAATGCTCATCGTCAGGACTTCTGAAATAATTCTTTCTAAGTTTCAGAGTGAGAACGCTTGTTCACATATATAAGATGAAGCAAAACATAGCAGATTTTCTGGGCGGAGGTATTACTTTGGGAAAACTACTTTCGATAATGATTTGTAAAACTACTAACTTTGACAAATTTAGAAAGAATGCCTTTGAAATGATTGTTAGACAACTCAATAAATTAAGACTGCACATCTGACCTCTCTGCTTCACAGTTGCGTGAAAGCATTTAAAAAATATCCATTCTGTTTGAATCGGACCTGAAATTTTGAAATCTGCGTTCGAAATTCAAAATGCAGTTTTTTCAAAAGCCATCTTCATAATTCTGAGCTTCTCTTCATTTAATTGGCGTTGATTTAAGCCTCGGTAAATGGCAAGTCGTTCTTAGCTAGCTGCCCAGCAAACAGATTAATTGTAAAAGCTTCAGATGGTCCCAGGATATCGTCGATAAATGCTTTTTCCCTTGGCATTCTTGACATCAATGTTGCTCATACGACAAAGAAGATCTGTGAAAAATGCAAAGTCCGAAAGCCATTCTTATCTTCTAACTTTCGCACTCAGCAGAACACTGTTTTCATAGAAGACGGAAACATTAAACATATTTTCGCTGCCAAAACCGCTCGAAAACACATCTGCACTAAGCCATCTTATTTTCAGTAATACCGATAAAAAGAGTACTAAGAATCGCACGGATGAAAAAATCTCGAAATATTCCTGTGAGAGGTCACAAGATCGAATAGTACGAGTATTAAGCTTTACGATTGCATCAAGCAAGGATTTAATCTTCAATGCAGATTTACACAGAGCATCTCGATGTATAGACAAACATAGAAAAAAAAATTGTTCCCGGGCTAATTTCATTAAAGAGTCCAATGAATCCAGATTTTGTTCCCTGTCATATTTGGTGCTTCATCGGTCGAATATGACATATACATACTGCCAACTATGACACTCAAAAATCAGGAGATTTTTTAAGAAATCAGGAGATTTCACACAATGTAAAAAGGACTTTTTAAATGATAAAATATGGGTTTTAATTAACGAATTACTTTAATAGTAACTTATTCTTAAAGAAGACAACACAAAAATGCCTTACCAAATAAAAAAACATTTTAGTACGTGCATCGTTACTGGAAATAAAAAAAAAAGGAGGGCAGTTTAGTTTAGAAAAATTAGGAAGTTCTTTCGTTTAAAGGAACTAATTTGTCACTGCAATTGACACGTAGGCCTGCTTTCGCTAAGAAAAGTTTTTCCTAATGTGTCACACTAATATTAGATCTTGAATTTAGGCCTCGTTTACGCAAACAACATTTGAAAATCCTCTCACACTCTGTATACTATGGGGAACTGTCAAGATGGCCAACACAATTTAGACAGTTGGCTATATTTTAAAATTTCATCAGCACCTGTCAGTTTTACAATTAACTCCACTGGGTGTCAATCTAGTGATTTTATAACTTCATTCAAGTTTTCTATTGTAAACTGCCTGTATTGCAGGTTGGAACTGTTTCATTTTCCTTCCTTCTGAACTCTTTCAAAGATAATAATAACTATCAACAATGTGTTCATCCAATTTATTGGTAAAGAAGCTGCCCCTTTTCAGTGCTAAATTTAAGAGGTGAACGGTGCACCTCATATCTGCAAATCTGAATTTTCCGTTCTAGATGAATGCCACACCAGTCTAACGCTACCAATACTGGCTGAATATCGGCACCAAGTGCCTAAGCAATATCCAGAGCCCTGCATTTCTTTAAAGTTAATAATTAGCTGTGGTAATTAAAGCTGTCAAATGTCCTTCTAAAATGGGGACAGAAGTAAACTGCACCAATTTCTTAAGAATCGGGATTAAAAAAAGAAACAACAATTGGATACAGTTTTGAATCGGTATTATTGCTTCTATCGTAGAGAGGAAGAACGAGACTGTTTGTGCAATCAATAGACTGAAGATTTATTTTTCAAACTCATTTTCTTAACAATTGCACCTGTTTTGGTTCTTGCACTTGGTATTTCTTAGCAATTCACTATCGGGAGACATTTCTAAATAAAGATGCAGGTGATCCGATGACATTCAGTGGCAGGTTGTGCTCCAGTAAAAAGGCAGAGAACAGGGACATTCTGCATTAATAACGTTTGGTCCTTTGTTTCCGAAGGAAAAATTAATTTTCGTTTTTTTTTAAAAACAACTCAGTTATCCTGTGTTTGGTGTTCGACATGTTTGAGAAAATCCACCCTTCAACATTGCCAATTCGAAAAATCACAACGACAGGCGTGCACATCGCAAATTTATAATTTCCTTGAGGAAATATGGAAGGAAAGTCAACTGTGTACGATTTGAAACGATACACGAGTATTTCATTCTCGCGACATAAAAAGATGATAATTCTAAAATATTTCCGAAGGAACGTGCACTCACACAATCAGCACAAATTGAACGAAATAACTAAAGAAACATCCAAATAACAGCGCCTTGTCCACATTGGCTTTTAATATATGCCAGATGACATGCAGTGGAGTTCGATGCCTGGAGAACGGAGAACGACGTTCTGGGATACGTATAATGCTCTCACTCACAAAGCATAGTTATACTGATCGTAAGAGTTTTGTTTAGATATAATCTAGAGAAAATTCAGGACTTTCAGACGTCCAAAATCACATTTTGTTCATATAACAAAGTATTAAGCCAAGTCCATAAAAATCGTGAGAAATTTAAGAATAGAAAAGTCGGGAGAAATAATGTAAATCGGGTTGCGGGAGATCGTCGAAAGTCGAGTCTCCCGCCTAAATCGGGAGAGTGCAGGCCAACTCTGAAATATATTTGTCAGAGGGCACTTTAAAAGTTAAAAGCCCTTCTGAAAGTCACGAACATACCACATTCCGTTGTAGTTCCCTTTAAAGAATGCATGCACGCCAGTTCTTTGGCAATTTCAAAGTTCTCATCAACATGTCTTATAAATAATACTAATTGAGCAGTATCATTTATATCAGTGCTTTCACCCATAGCTATGGAGCAAAATTTAACCTTTGACTCTGATTGTGATGTCAAATTTATACCGATGTCTTCGATTCTAGAAGTCACTGTTTTTCGAGATAAGCGTACAGTCTCAAAATTATTCTTCTTGTCTGAGCGTCCAAATCCAAGGACATAAAACATCACAAACTTGGAACATGCATTGGTTAACGAACTACCCCATCACTGAGAGCTTTCTTATTTTTAGTGCGCTATATTTCACTATGTATGCTATCAGGGTATAACTGTGTCCGATTCACGTGTAGACCCTCCGAACGTGCCTTGTGTTGGTACCCTTTATCTTTGGGTTACACTAGCTTTTAAAAAATTTTGTTCGTTTCTTTCCCCTGGGACACTAGTCTCTCCCTTCGATTGTACGCTTTCGTACCACCGCTCCAAGACTTTCTTGTCAGTTTTGTTGCCTTTAGACCTATTCGGATCAATTACTTCATAATTAGACTTCTTATGCTTTTTAGATGTAAAATGACGGGAAATGTTATATTCTTTGAAGATGTGTTGTGGTTTACTATTGGAAAAGCATCTACCATTTAACCCCAGAACAGCCGCGAGAAGGCAATCAGTTGCCCGAACGTCGAGTGATACGCACGGGGTGTCTGGAGTGCAGCGGTGGAAATAATAAACGTTTGTTAAGTTTGAATCTTTGCATATAATTTAATCTTCATAATTAACTATCACGATTCTTTTAAAAATGGTGACCCGACCTCGAGCAACCAAGCATTATTGTTTTAAAACCACTATTGGCACGAAAACCCCCTTTGTTTTACCTATTACTCAGAAATAGCCACGTGTGATGAAAATGACTGTGAAGAAACCAGCAGTAAGTAAGTAGTAATCTGAGAGCAGGATTAAAGCAGAGTAAGAGCAGTAAAGAAGTAAAGATACCTGGGTACAAACTCGGTCGATCCTGCACTGTGGTCACCAGGTGCGAATCAACAATTGAACTGGGAAACACCAAAAAGCGATTCGGAGTTCGCAACGAAGTATATAATTGTTTCAAACCCCCTGCCAGCGAAGCGCATCAATCGTGAGAGATGTAATCAAGGCCCCCAACTCCACGGATCTTAAAATCACATTAAAACTGAGCTAATCAAGGCGGGTGCCGGAGAATCGAGCATCAAAAAATCAAAAAAACTCCTCGCGGCGAACAGTGGGAGAGCACCTGCCAAAATGAGCTCCTACGCATAATGCGACGACGGGCGAGTCATACAGCGTTTCCGATGAAAATAATGTCGAAATGGTTTTACGCATCTTCGAGGTCGTACAAGTCCAACTTGCGGCGATCACCACATTAATCTTGGTAAAAGCTGCGGAAGTAGCGGATCGTGTCATCGATGTATCACCATCTCCTGTAGCTGTAAGTGCCACAAATATTTGTTCTGTTAAAACCTCATACTCCATTGAAGAACGTTTACTCGCGGAAATAAAAGAAATTGCATGTACGAATCGATAATATCTCGTGTGATCGTAGCCGCACTCGTAGTCAGAATAAACATCGCGGCCAAAGAGAACGAAGCCTATCTCAAATTAAAAAAAAATTCATACATGTTGGTACCAATTTAAATTTGGCGAAAGAGCTTGAAAGTATAACTCATCCTGTAAATTAAAAAAAAAAGGCGGCCTAGGCGAGGCATAGCGGCCTTGCCCTTCAATACTCGTCGCCTTTTTGTTTGAGATACGCGCACAATGTCACTTTCTATAGACATGGGTTTTTGTTCTTACTGATGTATAATAATTCAGCAACAACTTTGCAGAGGCGGAACCGCATCCAAATGATCCTTTCAGCAGCAAACACTACACTAATTTCATTTTGCACTAGCCAAAATCTCTCTTTAGACTTAGGTTTAAGACGCATCTTCAAATGGACCTTTCTTGTCGGCATGTTTCAACCCCTATTATTGGTGCAGATGTTTATATAATTTCCAACTTAATGCATAACCCTTCACACAAAAAGAATTATTCGACGCTACACACTAATTTGGATACTAATGCACAGTTTACGGGTTAGTGCAATACATTCAAGAAAGACAGGATGTACCATAAATTATTATTAGACTTTCCCAGAAAGAAGCAATCACAAACCCAATCCGTGCTCTGACCAAAGAAATATAAGCACACAATAGTGCTCAATCCAAAAACCACAGGAACCTCCGTCACTGTAAAGACGACCGTCTTGCGACAGATCGTCACGATCGCCAAAGAAGAATTCAAAATATGATTTTAGAATTAGACCCCCATTGTCCCTCAAAAAAGTAACTATCTAATTTCACCTTTGCATATGCGTTCCCTAAAAAGGACAGCACCAGAATTTGCGTCTGTAGAGAGATTACAGAGCCTAATGCACAAACGAGAAAAGCTTAATTAAACCTTCCTGAATTATTGAGATTTCACTTCTGAACTACATGGCTGCAAAAATTTCTCCACATTGATATTTATTAAGCTTATCATCAAATTCATATGCATCCTGATGATATTCACAAAGTGCTTCTACTACCCCCTTTGCTTATTGAAGATGCCGCATGCAGTTTGGCTATGTAATGCTGACAGCCCCTTCCAAAGATTTTTATCGATGAAGTTACTCGCGGATTTTAAAATGTGTTATGGCCTTTCTGTAGACGAGTATAGTGGTAGCATCTAAATTGATGAGAGCATATATCGCATCTAAGAATCTCCTTGTGAATTATGGCCTTAAGACTAAAACCTTCTTTCTAGGTGTCAAAGTTATCCGAAGAAGAACTGAAACCACTGAAGAGTAGAGTTGAAATGTATTGAACTTTCCTAAACCTAATTCATAACTCCATTCAGACGCTTAATTAGGTCTATTTAATTTCTATCGACGTTTCGTTCTAGAGCAGACACACATATTAGCGCCCCTTAAATAGTGTTTGGAGGCGTATCAAATAATAAAAAGAGCAGAAAAGCTAAACAAAATGACCCCAAAAAGAAAAGACTTCAATGGTTTGAGGTTGGCGAACAGACATTTACAGATGCCAAAATGCACGAGATAACCGCCAAATCTCATTCGTCATCAATTCCAGGAGCCAAACTTAGTGTGGGCGTTGATGCCAGTGAACTTCCCGTTGGTGATTCCTTGATGAAGCTCAACACAAACAACTGGGAACCAATGCCTCTCTCTGTCAAGCTCACCAACAGTCAAACAAAAATTCTCAACCTATGTTCTGAGAACTATGGCCATTTACACTAGTGAAGCGATTCCGGCACATGCTCGAAGGTGGCTTTGTCATTTTTACTATCCAACAGCCTTTATCTACGCCTTCAAGCACAAAGCCATAGAAGGCAGCCACGGCCAGTGGCGTCAACTTGATTTAATTCTCAGTGTCAGCCCGACATTCGTCATACCAGTGGTTGTAATAATACAGTGGCAGATGAAATTATCCAGAAGAATCGAGTATAAACAACTCTCAAATTCCTCGCTTCTTGAGGTTTGAAGCATTTAGTCGTGTAAAAAAAACTGATGATTTACAAAAATGTGCAAAAACACCAATCATTCACTGGAAAATAAAGCGTCCATGCCAGCCCAGAGCTTGTCCGCAACAGAACTCATCTGTGAGGTATCAACGGAATTCCAAGACCCTCTTGTGCCACTCGTTTCGTTAAACTAATGTTCGCTCATTTTCAAAATTGCATCAGGAATAATAGGATCCTGCAAGTTAAGTTCTGCTCGCCACTATGTATGGCCCAATATGAAAAAAGAATATTAAAGATTGGGGTAAAACGTTTGTGATGCATGCCAGCGATCCAAAGTTCAAAGGCCATACAAACACACCTTCTGGGTTACATTTGCTTACAAACCAGATGCAAGGCCAGATTTACCAGATGGCCAGCCAGAGTGATACCCATCGCTATATGACAGCGAAACGTATGCAGGCCTTTCGAAGAGGGATATCCGCTTCGGAGCCCTTCTTACCATAACACAGGTAAAGGTCGCCAATTGAGTCTTCTCTGTTCAGTAAGCTCAAAAAATATGGAACAACATAATTCCACACTTACAGCTTTTTTCGTCTCAAGCAAATGGCTGGTGGAAAACGTCTTCACAGAGTCTTGAAAAATTCTTTAAAAAGGCCATGAAAACCCAAGATGGAATGATCATTACCAACAGTTCCGTTGGCATTCAGATGCTTCAAAAACTCACATACAAGCATCAAGTGCTGATCTGTGTATGGAACTTCATGAAGACTTCCAGCGATATTTTCCAAAGTGCCCAAGTCACACTGCATATATGAGTATGTGCAGAAACTCCTGGCACAAATGGCAGCCATTCATTTCGCAGTCCAACCAAAATCACCAACAAAAAATCATGTGCACCCAGAATTGAAAAGTGTACACAGTTTTCCTTCGTGTGGACAAATAACACCACCCCTCATCACATTATACAGGTCCCACAAAGTCCTAAGTGAAGCAACAAAGTAAAAAAATACCTTCAATGGAGAAAAAGCAGGTGGTTGCCATAGATTAGACCGGAAACCTGAATTATTATTATATAATGATTAAGGACAACAAATTCCGAATGAGCATGAATCTAACTCCAGAAAACAATAATGGAAACTCAGCCATCCCAAAACCACAAATCTGGACAAATTGTGAAATTTTGCAAGCTATCATCACAGAAATTGGTTAACTTTGTTCAAATTACTTCACGAATTATTCTTTTCAATGTTCATCACACCAGTTTATCCTCACAATTTCAGAACGAAAAATTTTATTTTCATTTATTATGTCATTATATCAACCTGTATCACTTATTTTGTTTTCTATTTTTAATTTCATGTATGTAAAACGATTTCGCAAATGACAAGCCAGCATTCAAATTCCCTCTTGTTTATACTAGTTTTGTGTAAATGCTGTTGTTCTCTCACTCCGCTTGTTCACTGGGGGGATACTCTTGTTGTGGTTTATTCTATTTGGAAAAGCATCCTACCAATTTAACCCCAGAACAGCCGAGAGATGGCAGCATGTGATTACAGAGTACAAATTTCTCTTCTAAGATTCTTATAAAGCAAAGGCAGTCAGGAGTCAGTTGCCGAACGTTCGAGTGATACGCACGTGTGTGGTCTGGAAGTGCAGCTGAAATAAATGTTGTTAAGTTTGAATCTTTGCATCTAATTTAATCTTCATAATTAACTATTATCGATTCTTAAAAACTGGTAACAGCTTCATTGCAGATGAGACACACTGTTTTATCTTTTACAACTGTAAAAAAATATTTCCAGGTCCATTCATTATTAAAAGCAATGAACTCTGAGCCAACTTTAGGTTTTTAAGTAGCCAGTTTGGGGTTGAAATATTTTACGAATAACCCAAAAAGCACTAGTTACGCTATACTTTTAATAATTTCAGTACTATTCACAATGATAATATATGCCCGCAATCTTTCCATACCCAATCAATAATAATAGAACTCGCGCCAAAAGAAAAAGCCTCTGGTTGGAGCTTAAAAAAAAGTGGCGCAGTCTGCACATCAGGGTCTTATCCAATTCATTGGATCCCATATTTTGCTATCAGAGAAGAGATGATAACGTTTGTTGGGCGCAATCTACAGCTATGACGAACTGAGACACTAACGCTTTTAACGATTGAAAGATGATGTCTGTACTTGCTATTTCCGTCGATTTATTGTTTTGTGTAGAACAAAAGGTAGCGAAAAGTAAAAAGATCATTAGTCCTTTGAAAAAAAGGAAGAAAAAAATAATATTTATTAAACTAAGTAGAAAAGGAGATGGTTATATAATATATAAATATATATTTCTTTTAATTTGCCTTCGGAAAGACAAATTAAAATTCTATCCGCGGGCCGGATAGAACTTTCTGGCGGGCCGAAGTTGCCCATCCTGCATCAGAGTGTAAAAGGAGAAAAAGGGAGTAGTTACAGGATTAAACACTAGATGGCAGCACATTTGCTGCATAAGCGTACATAAAAATATTCATAAGAATCAGAGTCGTAGCTAGGGTTTTCAGCGCCCAGGGACAACTGAAGATTTCGCGCCCCCTACTGCTTGCCACGGATGGAAAACATATAATTCTAAAATGTCGTAACATCAGTTTAGCGCCCCTTGGATTCTGCGCCCGGGGACAGATGCCTACCTCTAGCTACAATGGAGGTAGGAAAGGGAGGAGGGGGCCATTCCGCGCTAGAAGTGAAGCACTGCTTTGAAACTTGGGTCACCAGACGGGGTGTTCTTTGTTTACATATAAGATCGCTGACAAGATTCTGATTAGAGTATGTCGGACACACGACAGTTCCATTAGAATCGGAAAAAGGGACACTCTCGCTGAAAGAAACATTCATAGTTGAATGGATACTAGCATTTGTCTAGTTTACTGACATTTACGCAAAATACATCTTGGTTATTTTTCGAAAACTAACAACAGCCGATTTGATATGAATTTTGTTTTGATAAAATTCTTAAGCTGGTTGACTACAAAAATGTAGATTTTAAGAAAAATGCCTAAAAGAGATCTGCCAAAATTTTAGTTTCTAGAAGATTTGAAAAGTTTGAACTTGATGGCTAAATGTTAAAAGAAAATAGGTATATTAAAAATATTTTGTAATTACGGCACTAGGTCAGATTAAGTTTGTATTAAATAGAGTAAACGAATGCAAGGCTGTCTGCCAAAGAGAGAGATGCCATCGTGGAGGAATGTTGAAGAAAAAACTGACCTTGAGTGGGTATTAAAACAAAAACTTATAATTTTATTGAAATTAGTTTATTCTATATAGTTTTATGTAAAAAACTTCGGGTGTATGCTGAATAGTGTAAATACTTTACACGAAAAATATAGTGAATGGCACAGAGAACGAAATTAAAGATTTGCACATGCGGAAGGAAATGATTAAATAGGAAAGATGTCTGGGTATGTTATGATGTATTGCAAAAAGCAGTATCTGCCATTTGACAAATACTTAAATATCCATAAATTATTTATCAAGTATTTGAATGAAAATTTATTCACTTATAAAACAACTGTGAAAGTACTGTGACGAAATCTAATGATTAAATGTATATAATTTATAATGATTCTTAAATTTATCTAAAAATGTAAAACCTTAATATTGAATTGTAAACATAAATTGAAATCCTGTTGAAAGACGTTGTAAAACTATTTAAGCAATAATTGTTTTCGTATTGAAAGCAATCTGGTAAACGGTATTGTAAAGCAAAGGTATGAGAGTGACCTAGAACGTAATAAAGAGTTTTGGGAATATGTATGGGGAAATGAAGGGTAAAAAAAATTGATAAGTATTATTAAAAGAATTATTCACTTTACATTTTAATAATCAGTTACAAGTTTTAAATAATACTTAAAAAAAAAAAAAAAAAAACAAAAAAATTATTTTATTCCCTTTATGAAAAGGTTCTGAGAAAGTCAAATACTATTTAATACCGATTAATTAGTAGGAATGGCGAACACTTATTTAAAGATTTCGTAATTCCTAAGTCATTCTCTAATTTAAAAGAACCGAATAGAGCATTAATTATAAATGATTACATTGTTCGATTTAAAAGAAGCCAAACAACCATGTCATATTTAAGAAAGTATTTTAGGAGAAGCTATAGAAATAGAAAAAAGAAAAAGGCATAATTTAATTAATAATACAATAAAACTTTGATCTAATTTTGTACCTTAACAGCATAAAATCGAATTTACTTAATTTTTTGTTCTAATGTAATTAAACGAAAACTTGTGATAAATATTTCATTCAATTAAACCATTCGAGAAAAACTGTCCTTGCGAAAGTATAGCATTCTTCCATCAGAAGGAAATGTGTTAAAAATATGGGTTTTCCACATACTTAGGACTCTGAAGTGTGTAGAAAAAGGAAAATATTTAAAGTATAGTATATTTGCGCGCGTAAACCCGTCGTAATTTACAAATATTTACACCCCGCCGAACACGTCAAAATCCCATAGAAATCAATGGTAAATGACCCCATGTTTGGTCACCACGTAGGATAGGATTGCCGGTCCGGGCTTCAGAGGCAGGGTAAGGAGAAACTTGTTTAGGCGAATCCATCTACTTTCCTACCTCCATGCTAGCTACGCCCCTGATAAGAATTCTGTCCTCTGGACTTGCTAAAAATGTTTCTACCTTCAGAATTGACTTAGCACATGACAACTGCAAAAAACCTGCAACTCCACGTAGACTACGTTCAGTATACAAAAGAAAATGGAATGGAGAGCTTAAATTGCGTCGGAGCTCAGCTCCGGTACTTCTTAGTTTTGGGGATAAATCATAATTCTAGTCGGAGTGGCACCGGAGCTCTAAGTAAGAAGTCTTCGCCACTTCTTTTACGTAACTGAAAAAAAATTTAAAATTTAATCTCGAAAATTTTATTTTTAATAATAATAATAATAATAAATCTGAAAGCTTTCATGTTTTATATTACGCCCCAACAGTCATTTTTAAAATTTACAGACATATACACGTTTCGAGAACATTTGGTCTAACGTCCCATTGTGCTAAAAATATTTAAAAACAGCATATCTTTAGAATTCCGATAGGCAGTCTTGCGCACTGGAGATAAAAGTGTTTTATGCCCTACGTGTTGACGCTGCTCGCTTTGAAACTGTTGAGTTTTTTAATCAAAAATTTATTAAAGTTTTATAAAATATGAAATAGAAAATTAAACAAATTCCAAATTCGGGTTTCAAGTGCCCATATTCGAGTGAAGACTATGTTACTACTTATTTAAAGTATTTCGCTAAGAATCTGAGGACTCTATGTACCTTTTTTTCACAAATCTGATGACTCTGGTTATCGTCGTTTTTCACAATGCGAGAAACCTCCATACATTCATGTAGATTCTTCATTATTTAGTTTCTTTAATATTTGGTGGCAACAATTTGAAAATTGATTCAGGGTTTGGAGACTAATAGCCCTTCTGGGCTAAGGCACATATGAGCTAATTATATTAAAAACACATATTAAATTTTAATTTATCTTTTCACATTTATAAGTAAATTGAAATTATTTAATAACTTGATCATTAAGTATTAATATTTTAATAATTAATTATTTAATATTTTAATTATTAATAATTTTATTTATTTATTTATTCTTGTTCTTCTTTCCTGACGGTCTTCGATAGGGCTTCGGCACTTCTAATTTTAGAAATTAAGCCTTGAGCAGGGACCAAAAATACTGGGAGTAATTAAAAGAAATATAAGAAGAATGAATAATACTGAGTCATGGACGAGAAGGGAGTAATGAAAATAGTCTTCCACTTATAGTCCATTTGTTAAGCCTTGTGATCAACTAAAAAATGCCTGTAATAAAATGGAAAAAATTATGCTAATCTGTAGCTTATTTGTTCAAATAAGTAATTAGTTTAAGCTTTGATGGTTTTTATACTTACCCCTCGTATAGCTCTGAAGAGACCCCATTCTAAATGAAGTAATTATGTATTTTCTGCTTTCCTAACGAACTCGGAAGTTACATGTTTTTCCAGCTGCACAACACGCGGTCAGGACGTGAGTGGGTATCCAACCAGCTAAACACTTCCCCGCTCCCCTAGCAGTTCATTCGACAATACATTACGACCCACTCTTTTTTGATCGTTGAATAAATTTCTCGAAATCTGAACATTAATGAACTGTTGTTCATTTCGAAACCTTTTCTGAAGTTTTGCCTTAAACATGAGCCTTGTTATGGACAGGAATTGATTTTGAAAAGGATCCAAACGAAAACGACTATCAAAAAATTACACTGACTTATTGCATTCTAACCATTGGATTTGGTTTTTATATTTCACTGAAGGTCAACATACAGGTTTAACACGTTCGGGCTTTCATCAAAGAAAACTGGTTAAATTTTAAAAGTTCTCAAAGGCATCTCGATATTTCAGTTTATAAATTAAAATAGATTTCCACTGTAGATGCGGAAAGAAACTAAAATCAACTAAATGGTATACACCGATATGAAAAATTACGAGAATTTTGTCGCAAAGTTTGGCATATTTGTCAGAAGGAGATTTACGAGATCGCAAGTTACAGTCGCAAGAAGCCCTGCTTTTCAAGAGGCCACCAAATCATTCATTAATTTTTAAAAACTAACAAATGCACTCCATGTTTTAAGGTTAAAGTCCCTACCGTTTAGAGAGGATGGGCCGTCAATTCATAAATGCGGTAGTGAGCCTTATATTTGCTGTTGCGTCTTAAATACTAACTAAATTTGTTGCGTCTGATGTACATACATTTGATGTGGTTTGAGTTGGAATCAAGGACCAAAGGTAGTAAAATAAACGAAAATTAGTTAGTTAAAAATCTTTATAGTAATTTCTCTGATTCAAAAAAGGAAACTACTTTTATATTAGATTTTGTGGAAAAACATTCCATCAAACAGTAAAAATGAGGAATAAAATGCTAATCTGTTTCAATAATTATTTGATTAACTATCAGATTTTAATTTCAACAAACAGAAAGATTTGTCTTTATGAAACAATAACAGGATAGATTTTTTACGACAGTATTTTTTTTTCATGTATTTTAACAGTATTTTTTAATGAATGACTGAAGGTATAGCTTTTAGTCAGTACTTATACCCACCCTTACATAATGGAAAATTGCCAGTATTTTGTTTATAAATAAAATATCGGGTTTTAATGAAAGTTTTCCGCCACCGTAAATACCGTCTGCGCAAACAGGTCGCGTTGGTGTGTTTAATCCTATTTTGTTAAACGTTTCTTGATATTTTAAAGAAAGAGACTGGCTTCAAAACGGTGAGAAATTTATAAAAAAAGTATCGTTATCATTAAGTACAAGGTGTTTGAAATAGAGCTAGCTTATCACCAAGCAGATTTAGAGCTCTATTTACTTCAAGTTCGGTTATAAAAGGAAGATACAGATATCAACCAAATCAGTGTTACACCAATCATGCGTCACCAAATCATGTGTGTTGTATCATATGGCACTTTTAAGGTTTGGTACCGAAAGTTTAAAAACAAGGACAATGACATTCAAGATGCAGAGTGCTCTGGCCGCCCTACTGATGTTGAGGAGGCCCACCTGGGAGAACTTTTGAAGAAGATCAGTATGCAACCGCTCGAGCTTGCTAAGCTTGCATTAGTCGTGTTATGCATTGCATACATTTGACGTACATGTTCAATCTTTGGGTGCTGCTTGAGGTGACACAAGCAGATAAGGATAGACGTGTTCGGGTCTACACTAATCTGCTCGACTATCAATGAAAGGATAAAATTCTGGACGGAATCATTATTTGAGATGAAAAGTGGATTTACTTCAACAACACAGGCCGAAAAGGGGTCTGCGCCCGGTGAGCCCGTCAGCAGCGTCGCAAAGCTCAGTTTGACTGACAAAAATATGCATTGTGTCTGATGGGATTGCCGTGCTATTATCCACAAAGAGTACCTGGAAAAAGGTAAAACCCTCCACAGCCAAATGCTAGTCCGTGCTGATGCTGCTATCAAGGGAAAACGTCGACCTGAGTTCCGGCACATAAAGGTTATTAAGACACAATAACACGCCGAATAAATACTAATTCAGAAGTCAAACAACAAAAATCAGCGTTATATTTACAAATCAAGCTTTATATTTACAATCAGCGTTTATTTGTAAATATAACGCTGATTTTTGTTGTTTGACTTCTGAATTACATAAAGGTTATGTTCCATCAAGATGATGTAAGCATGTCTGCATCCACTGACGGGTCTCTGTACGGACTCCAATGGGATCTTTTGCCACACCCACCATTATAGCCCCGACCATCGCTTCTTTCTATTTTTACCTTTTTTTCACACCTGCAACTACATCTTGCTAGTGCTATCTTCCATTATGCACACGACGTCCGAAATGAGGTTGATCAGTTTTTGGACTCGCGGCGACCAAGTTTCTGTGCCGAAGGCTTTAAAAAACTACGAAATCGAAGAGTTGGCAGTCATAGATTTGGGTGGTGATTACTATCCGCACTAAAGATACTGCTTTCATGTTTTTATTTCCTAACTTTCTAACGTTAAAAGATTTTTTTTTTTTTTTTTTCGGAAAACTTTTGTTACAACCAGATTTGCAATAAATCTTTTTTGTGTAAGAAAGAGCAAATAGTTACTAAAAGAAAATGAAATCTGATTTACTGTGTACGTTGTACCAACGTTCATAAAAATGCTATAATATAATATTTCACTGCTGATTTCTGTGTGGGAAACTTGACAAGATGTAAAGACAAAAAATCTCAGAGGGGATTTGAAAATCCTGAGAGAATTGAAAATAAAAACCAAAAAATAAATCTACGGATCGGAATGATTCATTAGCAACGAAATATTTTAAAAATATGCTTATAAGATGTCTCAAACTTTGAGATGCGCTTCTGAAATATTTCACAGTTATTAGAAAACACCATAAAAATTTCTATTTCAAATAATATTCCCAGAAACTAATCAATTGTAAAATGTATATTCCTTACACAGAATATGCCACCAAGGAAAATAAATTTATGAACCGAAGTAATGTACGTGTCATTGCAAGTGAAAAGAGCTTTTTTTTTTAACCATAGTAATCGTGAAATGGAATGAATTTTGCAGATGCATAATTTAATAATTTTCTCTAGAGCTTCAGGAAATCTGCGAATGTTTTTCTACCTAATTATTGCTTTTTTTTACACCTTACGTATTTTCTTCGAAACTTCCAACCAACAATTTTAACTATTTTTTATTAACTCTTCGATTCATTCTTTGAAGATGAAAATGTGTGATGCATTTATACAGTTAAATATACTAATTAAACATTAATTTTATAGGGAATTTTGCACTTTAAAATTCCAGAAACCTTTTTGTTTCACTGGAGATTTGTACTGTCTTTTTAAAATGTAGCAATGACTACAATATTTTCTTCTTACGGTTAAAAGTTCTGTTACTGATGAAAATTCTGTAAATGAAATATTCCTTCGATTTCTTTTTAAAACCATGAACATCTTATACTCTGTGAAACATAGATAATAACTCATTTGTTGAACGATTTTACATAAAAGAGATAAAAAGAAATTTTGCCCGAATGTATTTAAAACAAAATATTTAGATATATACAATATCTGCTCAATTTATGTGTATGCTGTGACGTATTTCTCGTGCCTTTTTTTACTACATCGAAATTAATTGTTATGAAGGTATAGAGAAGGCACCAAATGTGATAAAAATTGGTGTTGAATGCATCCATTGCACTGTTTAATCAAGTTAAAAGAATATGTTTCTCTAAGGGATTAAATAATTCTGTTTGCAAAATATATCGACAATTTTATATTAAAACGCCCTTGATAAAATTATAAACTTAACGGTTAATCTTTTTGCCAATGTAATTCGATTGCTCGATTTAGGTGTCCACAGTTTTATTACTTGTGATATAAAATTGTATATAAATTTTGTGAAGAGAATTACCTACTCTTTGTTTCCAATAAATAACATGATAAATTATTTTTCTCCTTTTTGTTCATTAATTATTTTATAAATTAAAAAACAAAATATTAATTTATAATAAAAATTTTTTTTCTTTTTAAGTTTCAACGAAACGCCCATCAATCGGATTATTCGATTCAAAAATCATTTTTCAACAATAAATTATTACTTTTATTCATTATTTTTCTTATTTCAAGCGTCAAAAATATCCATCTATTTTATGAAAAAAATCAGAAATTATGATAAAACTCTCACATAAACTTAATTTAAAAGACTTTTCCCACTCTATCCGATGGTTATTTTAAAACAGTAAATTCGGTATAACTCATGCATCAAACGAATTGTGGGAAAAATAGTTTCCGCATTAAATTAAAAAAAAATCTGATATTTTATATTCACATGACTTACGTAGAGCCTATTAAATTATGCACATTTATTATATACACGTTAACGTATATATGTTATTATACACATTATGGTCTTAATTTAAACTTATTTTCTCGAATTATTCTACCTTCATTAACCGATCTCTCAAGGCAAGTTGAAAATGAGATGAAAAATTTGAAAATTTAGAAATTAGATATCTAGGCCACTTTTCGTCGTACAGGTGCCATACTTCTTATAGTTTTATTTTTTTCATAACGTCTAAAAGTTTCCCAAACAAAAATAAAGGAACCGGCAGAACGCATTAAAAGTTAGCCCTTCGTTATTTGTCCCCATTTTTATTATCATTATCTTTTTTTAATTTGACACTACTAAAACCTGAATATTTTCATCATTTAAAACAATTCTGTCTACGACCAATAAGAGGGGGAAAAGACTTTTAGGCCGGTTAAGGGAGTTGGTATAAATATAATATATCTATATAATCACACCAACTCCCGGCCCTATATATATAGGGCTAAAATCTTTTTTTCCCCAATACTAACAAAATTAATAAGTTGGAATTCCATCATATCCAAAAAGTAAGTAACAATACAATAATAAATCAAATACAAACGAATTAAATTATCTACACAGATACAATAGATTACAACGCGAAATTTGTCTCCTGATTAAAATTTCAAAAAATAATCTAATAAAACCATCCATTTCTTAACCACCCCTGTGCCTTAAAAGCGCAGGCGTAAATTCCCCGCTAAATCATTTAACTGATAGGGATATGATAAATTTGCTAAAACCGAGAAGGCGGTATAAGTGGAGCCTCTCAG